>PITA01016516.1:0-25532 GCA_004023965.1 Spilogale gracilis
TTCTTCCTCCCAGTAAGACACTATCCTGGAGACAGCTGGGAGCTTCCTGGGGGAACCTTGAGCCCGGCCTCCCTCGGGGGCTTGTCAACAGGCTGCAGGTCCTAAAGAAACAACTTTATCTTCCCTTCTGCCTCAGTTTCCCTTCATAGAGGGGAGGGTGATGTTGGGTCTCCAGGAAATGGGGTCTGGGAGTCTCTGAAGTCGGGTTATTGATGAGAACACTTTTTCCTTGTCCTCGCTAAGACATTGGTAAACTGAGGGAGACGGCTGTCTTACAGGACTGTGATCTCTGTCCATTGTGTTCCCCGCCGTTAGTTCTAGGGAGGCCGGAGGACCTGAGGGGGGCCCACCAGGGAGTGTGGGGGTGCGGGATGTTGGCTGACCCTCAGCTCGACTCCCCTCCCTCATCAGAAACAAGTGTTGTCAGGGTGATGTGGAAGTTCTGTTACAATCTAGGCAGGCGGCCACCCCTCCGGGTCCACCACTGATGAGATCGTCCAGGCTGGGCAAAGGCTGCTCTTAGTCCAGAGGACATAAAGGAAGGGTAGGGGATAGAGAGTCATCCAGACATGTGGAAATAGGAAGGCACAGGAGCTAAGGCCCCGCCTGAGGCAAGGGAACGGAGGTCAGTGCAGAATGTCAGGAGCGCTGACCCCTGGCCCCCGGCTGAGCCTTCTGGGGGCAGCAGCAGGTCAGCAGAGCCAGGAGAGGATGGATGGGGGGCTGTCAGTCTTCGGGACTCAGAGGAACTTGAGTTGTCAGGAAGGGAGTGCACGTGGGATCCGGCCGCCTAGGATAGAACATGCCAGACAGCTTGGGGCTGGGACCCAAGACTCACTAGATCCCCTCACACTCAGAGCTGGCAGGACTCCTCTGGGAGGTACCGGTGAGGGCGAGCTCTACCTGGATTGGTTTCTCTCCATGCTAATCTTGGAGGCAGCTGGAGGAAGAGGAGGCCAGGGGCCTCCCACAAATTCCACCAATGTGCTGCCTGAAAACTTGCCCAAAAGGGAATCTTGATTAAGTAAACAATGCCCCTCCCTCTGGAGGTTTAGGGGAGCTGCCAGATATCCCCAGCTAACCCTGGCTCCCATCAGGGGCTCTCCAAACTTACTCCACATTCAGATTCCCCCTAACCATCTTGAGCTAGGGCCACATTCTAGCTCTAGTGCATTAGGATTTCTGCACTGGGGACTGGGAATCTGTAGGTTTCAGAATTCCCCCAGGTGCCTCCACCTCACCTCTCCAAAGGTGGCCAGGAGCCTCCTAGGAACGCAGATCCCCAGATTCAGGCCAGCCTTGCAGACTCCTGCTCAGGGACTGCCAGGTCCTTCAAGAGCTTTATTTGCACATTAAAGCTTGATAAGTACTGGATGGGATGTCCTTTAATGGGGCCTAATGGGGCCTGCTGATTGCAATTATCTGCATAAGTTGGAGAAACCCCTGAATAATGTAGCAATAATGACCCTGGGGTAGGGGGGTGGGGGGCGGTGGGGCGGCAGGAGGAGAGCCAGAGCAGGGAAGCCACTAAAGAGGCTTCAAGAAAGGGAGAGATGCTGGGTGATGGCTATGCCTGCACAGATTAATCTTTGCACTGTCACAACCCTTCCAGGCGGAGTCCCTCCATGGTCGCGTGCTTCCGGTGGTTTCTGCGGAAAGCTCAGAATGTGGCAAGACAGCTCTGAGTGCTTTGTGCTTATTCATTTAATCCTAAAAGCTGCCCACGCGGCAGATGCTAATTCCTCTTTTACAGAAGATCAGAGAGGTTGAAATCCTGCCCTGCCCGTGGTCACCTGGCTTCTGGCTGGCAGAGAAAGGGTTTTATCTTGTTTATAATGGCTGATGTGTTTTCCTCGTGTTACCGGAAGTCAGGTCTATAGTATAATCAGCACTATGGAGGAGTGAGGACCAAGGGCGTCCAGCGGCAACTGAGCCCTGAAACAGCGCTGGGGCTCTCCATAGCAAACCCACCGAACCGCCTGCCCTTGAGAGGAGGCTGGAACCGGGAGACACAAGATTAAAAGGGAGCTTTTCTTGACTCCTGTTTGGAGCCTCTACTCTGCCCCTCCCAGCTCTGCTCCTGAAGCCTGAATGGGGCAGTCTGGGACAGGGGCTGATGGGGACTCATACCAATGATGGGGTTTGGAGCCGACAGCCAAGAAAGAATTCTTGAGACATCTTTGATGCAAAAAGGTGGTTTTATTAAAGCATGGGGACAGCACACCAGGAAGAGAGGAGTGGCCGACCATATACAAGTTGGCGGGGGTCAGGGACAGTGTGTCTCTGGGGAATTTTGGAAGCAAGACCTCCAGGACCTTGATGGGGCTAGCCATTGTTGGGAAAAGGCCATTCATCACCGCCTAACAAAAGCGCAGGCATGAGAATCCGGGTGTACATGGGTGGGTCATATGCTTAGGGGATGATCAACAACATGGATCTCGCGGGGGTTTAGAGACAAAGGAAATCTCCAGGGGAACTTCTACATGCCAAAGCAGATGCATAGGGTCCCAGGGCTCCCCGCCCCTAGCAAAGTACCAACATCTGGGCAGCCGAGCTCCCAGAGGGGCGCTACTCCACCCGCGTCAACTACGGGCAGCAAGGAAACTCAGTCTTTCTTTGGCCTTTGTTTCCCACATCAGGGTCCACCTGGGAAAACCTTCTGGAGGGGCGCCGGGGTGGCTCCCTTTGGCTCAGGTCTGATCTCAGGGTCCTCCCCTCTCAGTGGGGAGCCTGCTTCTTCTCCCTCTGTTCCTCCCCTCCTGCTCCTGGGCTCTTTCTCTCAAACAAAGAAGTAGGAAGGAAGGGAGGGGAGGAAGAGAGAAAGAAAGGAAGAAAACAAACCTCTGGAAATGCTGTCCCCTTCCCAGCCCCCAGCGAGCTAGCAGATCCTGACGGATGACCTCCTGTCCCACGGTAAGCACACGGTGCGGGAGAACTAGCTTGGGATCCTCACCGACCCACCTCACCACAAAGAATCGGAACCACCACCACCTTCCGGTCAGGGGGGTCAGAATGGAAGCTTTATTTCAATAGGGTTCATTATTTTCAGAACATCACTGGCAACTAGAAACTGGAATGCAAGGGTGGTGTCTAGAACTCAAGAGTAAATAAAATAGAGTCAGTAATGGAATTGTAACAATATGCACCGTAAATATAAATATGCATGTTGATATCCCACACGTAGGAAAGTCATGCTGTGCAGATACTCTTGTCCGTGTACTGTCTCTGCGGGGGTCAGGTTCCAGGACGGAGCCTTGAGGGTGTCCGTGGGTCCCATTAGTGACGGATTCTTCCGGAGAGCTTATGTAGGTGTGACACGTTACAAATCTTGAAAAGGAAATTAAGTATCACAGAGCAGTTTTTAAAACCTTTAATAGTTGTTTGTTCTACAAAGAATGAGCACTTCTTCAGTATTAGAAATGGAGAAACAAGTATGCTAGCTTATATATATGTACAATGTACGACTTTATACTTCACAAATGCAGGAAGATAAATTATATATATATATAATATATATAATTTTAGATCTAATGAACAATTCAATATTGCTCTTGTGTTGGTCTTGCTGTATTGCACACGTGCCCAGGGCACGCTCATGGCTTGTCACCAGATGGAGGAAGGACCAGAAGGGGACTCATGGAGCCCCAGGCTTATGCCCAGAATGCTATCTTCAAAGCAATATTTTGAGTTTCATGATGTCTCGTGCGGCTGGGTCGACCACTCCTGTGCCCATGTGCAGTGGAGTCCTTCAGCATGGCAGGGACACACTCAGGGCGGGGCCACATAAATACTAGACACATCGGATTCAGGGGAACGAACTCCTTGAGCCCTGAGACCACTGGGGATCTCCTCCAACTGCTCTGAGATGGTCATCAAACCCTCAACCTGCTTCGCAGACAATGACCCATGTCCATAGTCTTCCTAGAAACTCACGGGCAAAGTATGAAGGAACAAAGTGGGTCCAGCCTGCAACCGTTAAAAGCTTCTCCTATTTTCTCCTCTCTTCCCCCATGACCCTCTGCCTTGAAACCAGGGAGGGAGACAAACCATAAGAGACTCTTAATCTCAGGAAACAAACTGAGGGTTGCCAGAGGGGAAGGGGTGGCCCGGGTGGGGTGGCTGGGGGATGGACACTGGGGAGGGCGTGTGCTATGGTGAGTGCTGTGAACTGTGTAAGACTGATGGTTCACAGACCTGCGTCCCTGAAACAAATAATACATTATATGTTAATTTTTAAAAAAAGCTTCTCCTATTGAGGAAGCTCTAAATGCTTGCATGGCAGACAGGGATGAGAGAGGTGAACAGGAAGCATGATGGGTGCCAGTGGGAACAGGGCGCCTGGCGGGGAAGCCTCACGCTGGGAGACTTGGGGACACGCACACAGCCCGGGTAGACCCCAGCCTCTGACGGTGGCCATGACATTGTTTGTTCTTCCACTTAACCTACACACAAATGACCAACTGGTCACATCTCTCTGAGTACAGAAATAGGAAAGAACAAAAAAAAAAGGACCACATGAAAAATAAATATTCTAGAAAATTCACCAGCGAGGTGTCACTATGAAGACTGTGGGACAGCCACCATGGGGAGGACGCCTCCCTTGGGACCCGCTGGGACCTCCAGTCTGGCTGAAGCATCCTTCTGGACTCCCCGAGCCTGCTGGCGCACAGGGTGCATCCACACCCTCCCTGCTCAGGGGGCCTCTAGGAGGCCAAGACAGGGGAATTCCAGTGGGGCGGCCGGTTCTCAAAGGTGCCTCTCACACACAGCGCGCACCACAAGGGGACCGGCTAACGGAGCACAGAGAAGGAGCAAAAGCAAGGACGCTGAGCCAGAACAGGCTGATGAAGAGTGTGCCCGGTGCACAGAGCTGCCCGGAAAGGAGCAGAAGCAAAGGGGCTGAAGGCAAACATCCCCAATCTGACTGGCATGGCCACCCCAAGTCGGGGCCTCCCCATCCCAGCCCGAGCCCATGGCACTCCCTCCAGCTTCCTCCGTGTGATGGGCAGGAAACCCTGCTGAAAGGAAGATTCTGGAATCCAGGCCAGCGTGAGCTACCCCAGTTGGAACAAACAGTAGGGCTCACAGGCTCTGTCAGTGGGAACTTTCTAGAAGTAGAGCCAAACCAGACTAGACAGAGCAGCTAACCTGAGCAGGCTGGGCCTGTCTCCAGCTGCCACCCAGTCTGCTCACCAGCACGGAGGAACCAGCAGAGGTCCTGATTTGGTCTGGAGGACTAAGGATTCACACAGAGTCATTAAGAGGAAAAGATAATTGTTTCCGGAGTGAATAGCTCATTAAACAGCTCTTAGAAGACACTGGTAATGGATCATGCAAGATAATCTATTACTTGAACACATTTTCCAGGAATATGCTTCTGTTATAGACAGATCATCAAAAACACAATGAACAACTTCGGTTTCAAAGTATTTCGATGAGGTGCAAAGTATGGCGTATAGATATCCATGTGATTTAGAAAACAGACGTGCTTCTGGTCTTCGGATGGCCTTTGTTGGCTGTTCCCAGCTGGATATAGATGGAGTTCTTGAAAAGAAGGAAACCATCGTGGAGGGAAAATAACTGTCTAAAGGTAATTGCTACTTTAATCGCATTTATTTAAAATCTGAGGGCCTGGAAGAAGCAGACCCCTCCTGCATCAAAGGAAAGAAAAAGCACATTTCTGAAACCCTCAAGGGGAACCCACAGAGAACTACAGCACTCTGCTGGTCACGTCAAAACCTCCTCGCTCCCACCCTGAAGGGGCTCTGACTCAGCGGGATGCCCTTCCTGAACTCACCATTTTATGTGAAATAAATACTCAAAAGGAGACAGGGACACCTGCTAACTAGGTCTGGTGGGGGGAGTGGCTCCCCCTAGAGCAGCGAGGCTCACCCGTCAGGACCGGACAGACAGCACCCTCCGGGGGACACCGTGACATGTCATTCGTACTTCAACTGAAGGACCTGAAATGGAACAACCTTGGCCTGGGCTCCTCCCCTCCCGCCCCTCCCGGCCCCAGGGGTGTCCGGTTCCCCAGGGAGCGGGGCCAAGGCCTGGCCTGGGGGGCCGCAGCTGCGGGGTCCCACGCTGTCGCACGCGTGCGGATGGGCCCCGCTCCCGCCAGCCCCACCTGCGCCCTCCTTGGGAGGCAGCCCCCCGGGGGGCCGGCCGGCGGGGTCTCCGTCTGACCCGCGGGGCACAACCCCTGATTCTGGAGAGGGGTGCTTATTGGTGGTGGGGTGAAGGGCCCTCTTGGTCCGAGGGCGATACTGAACACGTGGGCATCGTACATGCTACCCTGACGACGGTGGGCGTCACGTGGGGCAGGGGCGGGGCCGGGGAGGGGCGGGGCCGGGGGCGAGCGGGGCGGGGCGGACGCGCCACGGCTCCTCCCACGGAAGGGCCTTCACATGACCACGCATTTGCCCTTGAGCTTCTCTTTCCTTTTCTGCTGCTTGCTCTTTTTCCCGTCGATCTGGAGGCTCACGGTCCTGCGCTTCTCCAGGTTGAGCAGCTCCTGGAAGAGCTCCTTCACGTTGTGGTTGAGCTTGGCCGAGGTCTCCATGAAGGCGCACTTCCACTTGCGGGCCAGGGCCTCGGCCTCGCCGCTCTCCACCTCGCGGTTGGGGCTCTCGTCGCACTTGTTCCCCACCAGCATGATGGGGATGCTCTCCACGTCCCCCTTGATCTCGCAGATCTGTTCGTAGATGGGCTTGAGCTCCTCCAAGGACTGCCGGCTGGTGATGGAGTAGACCAGGATGAAGGCGTGGCCCTTGGAGATGGACAGCCGCTGCATGGCCGGGAACTGGTGGCTGCCCGTGGTGTCCGTGATCTGCAGGGTGCAGATGCTCTTGTCGCAGCTGATCACCTGCCGGTAGGTGTCCTCCACCGTGGGGATGTAGCTTTCCCGGAACGTGCCCTTCACGAACCTCAGGACCAGCGAGCTCTTGCCAACGCCGCCGGCCCCGAACACCGCCACGCGGTAGTCATTGCTCTGCTCCGGCATGTTGCTTGAGACCTCTGACTGTCACCGGGAAGCACCTAGCCAAGGAACCAGATGTGGGAGAGAAGTCGTTTAAAAAAAAAAAGAAAATCTCAAGAAGGTGTGCTTTACCCTCTTTTGATAGCTTAAAAAGAATGGGAGGGACACATTTTGCTTTCACCATCCTGACATAAGGTAATTTGAATTTCATTAAAGAATTCTAGAATTCTAGTAAATAAATTTTCAATAGGGCCGGTGCTGTGTTCGGTAGCCAACTAGAATCAGTCTGTTTCTTCTCCAACCACGACTCTGAGCATCCCTGTGGGAGAAGATGCCAAGCCAGTCCAGGGGAGGTGGAATCAAGGAAAGGAAAAGGGGAGAAGGGAATGAAGCACCCCCCCACACACACAATCACAGAGGACCCTTATTTTTTTACCCAAAGCACTGTGAACAGCTAACACTCAAGTCATAATAATATGATTTTTTGTAAGTACAGGGAGAGGGAAAGAGGAGAATGCTAATTAATATTTATTCAGTGTTTATATTAACCCATTTTGAAATCCTCACCACCTACAGCCCCGGCATCCCTGTCCCCGTAGTGCAGTGAGAACACTGGAAACACAGGTGTCAGGGAATGTAACGTCTGTGACTTCACACAGCTGGAGACAGGTGGGCCTGGGAGGAAAGCAAGTGCCACCCGCCCTGCAGTGGCCCCAGGCCACCTGTCCCGGGAAGTGGCGGCAGTGGCTTGGTCAGTTGGTTAGACTGTATCACGGAGCAGAGCATTGACAGGTAACTGCAAAGCTTGGAGGGCCTTTTCCTTGAGATCAAATTTCAATCAAAATTAAAATGATTACAGGTACTTTGTTTTAAAGAATTACCAGGAGTCACGTGTTATTGAGATAACAGAAGAAACAACCACATGTGGTCATTAAAGTGGAACGGAACGGGGTTTTCCTTCCTTACAGATTGCCCCTCCAGGGGGTAAGTGTGCTGTCCTCACATATACATGACCAAGCAGCTTTCATTCTGACTCTTCTTTGGGAAGGAAGGACATGTAACAGACAAAAAAGCAGAGAATTAAGCAACAGCTAGTTGTTGTTGTTGTTGTTGTTGTTGTTGTTGTTGTTTACCCCAAGTAGACAACACTGTGGAAATGTAAAGCATGGAACCCATTTTCTGCAGGAGACTATGGTGCTGATACTCGCGTTTCCCATCTCTTGTAACTCACGGACAATAAGAAAAGGTATTCTCAGCAAAGTCATTTTCAGAGGAAAAGGATTAAATGTCATTAACCATGGAAGCGAATAGGTATAAATGTGTCTACTGACGCACGGAAGACCGGATGGAAGTCCGGGACGCTGGCATTCCACCTTCTGATCTCTGTCTCAGTTCCCTGCACCTTTGCCTCCAAAGCCGCTGAATGAAATCTTCAGCTGTCCTTGGTGAGCACTTTGGAACCGCTAAGCGACTGAGAGGCTGAAGAAGCATCTCATGCCACCAGAACACACAGAGAGGCGTCAGGTAGCTCAGTGCCAGCGAAGGGCTTCAGGGAAGCCCGCTCAGGCGTTTGGACATTCTCTTCAATGCTCACGAGATCATTACGATCAGCTCAAGAGTACGGAATTATGATACACTGTGTTGTCGTGTTTTTTTAAAGATTTTGTTTATTTATTTGACAGAAACACAGGTAGAGAGGGAACACCAAGCAGGGGGACTGAGAGAGGGAGAAGCTGTGGGGCTCGATCCCAGGACTCTGGGACCATGACCCAAGCTGAAGGCAGATGCCTAACGACTGAGCCACCCAGGTGTCCCTATAATACACTGTTATACATTTAAAAAAAATAATTGCGATGGCCTCTAGAACCTGGCTTGAAACCTCAGAACAAGCCTCTCCCGTGCCTGGGAGGCCATGTCCACACTCAGCCTTGCCTTGTTCTATGGCTGTTGAGCTCCGTCTGGAGTGTGAACATCGACCTGGAAGGGCCTGTGTCCGAAAACCCCGTGGGAGCCCCTGCCTTGAGCTCACGCCCGTCCTGGTGTGGTGGACGTGTCGCTGGCCTTGCCCCGGTGTCGCCATTATTCAGCCGGCAACCGAACTCGCGAAAGCCGACACACAACACAAACAGGGAGACTCCAGTCCCAGAAATACCTGCTGAGCTCCCTCCAAAGGCCAAGCTCTGGGCGATGGGCAAACCCACGTGCAGAGGGCAGACCTAACGCGGGGCTCTGTCCTCTTGGATTTTAGGATTAAGTGAAGCAGGCAGAAATGAGAAGGTGACTTCACAGGTAATTAATAAATTATATCACAGCAGTGCTGCAAAAGAGAGGTCCGAAGGCAACTGACCCAACCTGGGACACAGACACGGCGTCCCTAAGGCGGTGAGCGGAGGCAGGGGCCTCACAGTTGCACACAAGACAGGTGGATAAGGAGGTGTAAAATTCACGGTCTTATAAATATTTGTTAAAAAAAAAAAAACCTCTCTAGATGATACGCGAAGTCAGCGCTCAGCCGACAGGAGACGGGCAGGCCTCAGAAGGCATACAGAGCGCCCTGGCTGACCACTGCTGTGGTGGAATCATAAACAAAGGCAGAGGCAAAGGAGGAGAGCCCGGGGGGGCATCTAGTTCTGTGGGGGGCCCTCGGGAGAGATTCACCGAGGGCCGGGTTAAGGTGCAATGACATCACCCAGGAGACAGGGCCTCTTGCCGATGTCCAAGGGCAGGAATAGAGCCAACATTCACGGACGCGTGTGGGCTTCTGGGGCAGGACTGGGCAGGCAGGTGAGATGAAAGGCAGGCTTGAAGAAGATGATGAGGAAGCAGCTGTGATGGGGTCAGCTTTGAGGACAGACGGGCAGAGACTATCTGGTAGGTGACCGGGCTTTAGAATGATAGTGATGAATGTGTGGGTCTCATCTACACATAAATTAGCACTATAAAAAGGAGAAATAAGCCAGGGAGGAGGCATGTAGCAAGAGAGAAGACGAATGCCAAATCTGACGTAACACAGCTTGATGAGTTACCTACTCAAACTTTCTGTACTAGTAATAACAGCACCTTCTTCTGTGAGCTGCTAGGGGGCGACAGTGAGGCAAGACCCAGCACTCTGTGGTTGGGAGCCCAAGCTCTCTGGCTACATTTCATAAGGACCGGGCAGAAAAGGGGGTCACAAAGGAGCAATAAGGACAGGGGAACAAACTGGAGAGAAGGCACAAAATGCCAAGAAGGCAAAAAAACAAAACAAAACAAAACAAAAAAACATCAAGAGGGGATGTGGCTGAAGCACTGTTTAGAAGGAAACTGTGGCTATGAGAATATCTGGGTTAAATGAGAATGAAAATAGCAAATCAGTATCCTAATCACCCACCTTCCAAAAGCAAACCAAACCCAAAGGAAGAAATATGTAGGAAAGATTACAGTGGGAGTTAGTGTGACAAAAAATAGAAAAACAATAGAGAAAAAGCAAGAAACTCAAAGCTGGTTCTTTGAAATAGCACCAAATTTAACAAACTTTTTGCCAGACTGACCAAAGAAGTGAGAAAACTCAAATTGCTAAAATCAGAAGTGAAAGAGGAGACATTACTACAGACCTTGAAGAAATATAACGTGTTGTAAGGGGCTCCTTTGACCTAGCTCAGATGAGACAGACCCAAACTATCAAAGCCGAACCAAGCAGAAATGGAAAATCTGAAAAGACCTATAGCAGGATAGTAATCAAAAAACTCTCCGTAAGGAAAGTCAGGTCCAGATGGCTTCACTGGTGAATTCTAGCAAAAACTCAAAGGATTAATACCAACCCTTCCCAAACTCTGCCAGAAAGTAGAATAGGAGAGAACACTTGTCATTCTTTTTGGGGCCCTGATACCGGCCTGAAATAAAGATAACACAATAAAGCTACAGAGCAGTATCTCTTATGAATATATACAAAAACCTTCAACAAAATACTAGCAAACTGAATCCATCAATAGGTAAAAAGGATCCCACAATTTACGCCAGGAATGCAAAGTCAGTCCAAAATTACTATAACATACCATTATCAATAAAACAGCCCCCCAAATTATAATCTCAGTAGATACAAAAAAGAATAAAATTGGCAAGCTTAGCATTCAGTCATGATTTTTAAAAAATGACAAAATTCAGCACTCAATCATGATTTTTTAAAAAAATGAATCAGGAATAAAAGGGAATTTCCCCAACCAGAAAAAGGGCATATTATAACACAGCAACTAAGAAATACTTAATGATAAAAGATGGAATGTTTTCTCCCTAAGATCAGGAAAAAGACAAGAGTTGCCACTCTTGCAGCTTCTAGCTGCCATTTTCTGGGAGGTTGTGACTAGAAGAATAAGTCGAGAACACGAAATAAAAGACATCCAGATCGGGGAGGACAAAATGAAACTATTTATGGCAGAAGGCATAACCTTGTATACAGAATATTTTAAGGAATCTTCCAAAAAGAAAAGAGAACCAATCAACTAGCCCTAGAATTTTTCGAGTATCCATACAAAAATCAACTGTATTTCTACACACTTGCAATGAACAATCGAAAACACAATTAAGAAACCAATCCCATTTATAGTATCATCAAAAAGCAAAAGATACTTAGGAATATAATTAATGAGGAAGCATAAACATTACACACTGCAAATCAAAAAAAACATTGTTGAAAGAATCTGAAGACCTAAATAAGTGGAAAGTCACCCACGTGTATATATCAGAGGACTTAATTTTGTTATAATGGTAATATTCCTCAAATCACCCAGGGATTTAGTACAATGCCTACAAAAATCCCAAATGGCTACTTTACAAATATTGACAAGCTGATTCCAAAATTCACATGAAAATTCAAAATTCAAATAGTGAAACACAGTTGAATTTAGAAAGCGGGGAGGAGAGGGGAAGGGAGGGGAGGGGAAGGGAGGGAAGGAAGGAAGAAGTTGGAGAACACATACCTTCAAACTCATTGAGGAGCAGAAACAGGTCCAGAGACCCCAGTGTGAGAAATAACATGTCCAAGGTTAGCGGGGTGGTCATCCAGATTGTTCCAAATGACCTTATTCTTTCAAAATTATCATGGGAATGAAATATCAATTTTTTAAAAATATATCATAAAGAACTGGGACACCTAATAGAACTGGTTCTCAGACCCAAGTTCCAAGAAAGTATCCTCACCAATGGAGCGTGGTAGCAGGTGGAGGAAGACCGACAAAGTTTCAGGTAACTGGAGCACCGGGGGCTGCAGAGGGACTCAAAGCCATCTCGCAGTGCACTTGGGGGCCACAGAACTGAAGAGATGGCCAGAAAGACAAGTGGATTTCTCTAGAAGGAAATGCAGGGCTTAAGGAAAGGGGAAGGGACAATCAGCCTGGGGTCCCATAGGGGAAGAGTATCTCTGGGGATCTGGTGGAGACACAGGAACCTCCCCAGACCAACCCCAACCACCTGTGATGGTTCAACTTAAAAACTTTCAAACAAATGAAAGATGACCTAATGCATGCACTTAGTTTAAAAGATAAAGGAATTTGTAAAACATGCTTTCATCCACAACGAGGCCCTTTCCTTCCTTTGGCCTCCTGTCTTTCTTTCCTGAAATAACCTCTGTTGAAAAGAATGGACACTCGGTTGCCACTTCCTGGTGTTCACCATTATAATTTTAAATAATGCACTTGCTGCTTGAATCATAGATCTTAATGTGTTGATTTACTGACTCTGAACCACATCTTTCTATGAAATTAGCACAGTGCCTTCCTCCACTGTCTAGGTTTTGTTAGTTCTCCTCTATTGGTAAAGTACTTACCAGTATTACAGTTTTCCGGGTATAACACTGACAACCTGTTCCAAAATTTATATTAAGTCTTCTCTGCTTTGCCTGCAGGTTGTTTCTAAACCCTATCAATAAACAGCATTAAAAGGCTTTTGTAGGGACACCTGGGAGACTCAGTCGG
The DNA here is from genome assembly GCA_004023965.1 of Spilogale gracilis. Classification (NCBI taxonomy): domain Eukaryota; kingdom Metazoa; phylum Chordata; class Mammalia; order Carnivora; family Mephitidae; genus Spilogale; species Spilogale gracilis. The sequence goes on from PITA01016516.1 coordinate 12,931, forward strand.
TTAAGCCTCTGCCTTTGGCTCAGGGTCCTAAGATCAAAGTCCTGCATCAGGCTCCTTGCTTAGCAGGGAGTCTTTTTCTCCCTCTGTGCTCTCTGTCTCTCTGACAAATAAATAAATAAATAAATAAATAAATAAATAAATAAATAATCTTTTTTAAAAAATAAAAGGGTTTTGTACAGATTTTTCAAGGCAGAAGTAGACAGTAGAACTGAACCCACTGATGGAAAGGTCACTGTCAGTCAGACTTTCCTGACTGCTACATGATTTTTTGTGTCAGTATCATGGGGGTCTTAGTTTGGCTGGAATCCCTCCCCCCATTTCTTTTATTTTTTTACTTTGGTGACTCTTAGTTGCCCATTTTGGGATTTCAGTCTGTTATCACCTTCCTCAGATCTATTTTAGGTTTTGGTATAAACATTACTGATAAATTCTTTGAGAGGACACTGACATTTCTGAGTTCATGTCCTTCTCACCTGATAGATAGCAATCCTGCAGCAAAACGAAGTTCAAATTATGTTCTCCTCAGATTTTAAGGATTATTTGATTTTTGACCTGATTATCTGGGGATATCGCTGTGAAATCCAAGGCAGGATGATATTTTTATCTCTATGAGAAGTTGGGAATCTTCCCTTCTCTTTGGCAAGATGAACATAGTCTCTTGATCCTGGGAGTTATGACATCTCACCAGGATGGACCTAGAACTGCTTTTTAATTATGCTTTTTGAGGGTTGGGAAGGCTTAAAAACCTGATCACTTCTGTAGTCTGGGTGAATTTTCTTCTATTTAAAAAAAAAAAAGTCCATTATCTTAGCTGCTATGCTTTCTCTTTCTTTGTGGAACTCTTCCTAGGTGATGGATTGGGGTACCTATTCCTGATTTCTCTAGAATCTTTCCCTTATATTTTCAAGCACCTTTCTTGCACTCTGATTTTTTCCTTTCTCACTGAAGCTCCTTCTCATCTCAAGAAAGGCAACACCATACTGGCTGTCACAAGAATGTGAATTGAGGCGCCCGCGGAGGGGAGAGGGTATCCGCGAATGACCCTACAGACGAAGGGCTGGTACCCACAATCTATAAAGAACTCCTCAAACTCAACATCCAAAAAGAAGATGAAAAAATGGGCAGGAGATATGAAGAGGCACTTCTCCATAGAAGATATACAAATGGCTAACAGACACATGAAAAAATGTTCAGCGTCACTAGCTATTAGGGAAATTCAAATCAAAACCACACTGAGATACCACCTTACACCAGGCAGAATGGCCAAAATTAACAAGTCAGGAAACAACAAGTTTGGAGAGGCTGCGGAGAAAGGGGAACCTTCTTACACTGTTGGTGGGAATGCAAGTTGGTGCAGCCACTTTGGCAAACAGTGTGGAGATTCCTTAAAAAATTAAAAATAGAGCTACCTTATGACCCTGCAATTGCACTACTGGGCATTTACCCCAAAGATACAGATGTAGTGAAAAGAAGGGCCATATGCACCCCAATGTTCATCGCAGCAATGGCCACAATTGCCAAACTGTGGAAAGAGCCAAGGTGCCCATCAACAGATGAATAGATAAAGAAGATGTGGTACATATATACAATGGAATACTACGCCTCCATCAGAAAGGATGAATATCCAACTTTTGTAGCAACATGGACTGGATTAGAAGAGATTATGCTGAGTGAAATAAGCCTAGTAGAGAAAGCATCACATGGTTTCACTTACTTGTGGTGCATAAGGGGTAATATAGAGGACAGTAGGAGAAGGAAAGGAAATGGGAAGTGGGATAAATCAGGGAGAGAAACGAAACATGAGAGACTTTGGACTCAAACAAACTGAGGGTCTTGGAGGGAGGGGGTGGGGGGATGGGAGAGCCTGGTGGTGGGTACTGAGGGCACGTATCGCTTGGAGCCCTGGAATCTTGGAACACTGGAAAAAGAAAATAAATTTATAAATAAATAAATAAATCTTTAAAAAAAAATAAAAAGTATTATTATGTATAAAAAAGAATGCGAATTGACATTTGTCACCACTATTCTTATCACATATCGGAGCTATCTTGGGTTTTGTCTGTTGGTTGTTCACAGCATTGTTTTCACGAAAGTCTGCTAATCCCTCGCTGTCCTCTAATTTAGGAAAGCATCACCATGCTGGCTGGGAGGCTCAGCTAGAGGGCTTCTCTGGGTGCACAGGTCTGTCCACCAAGGCCGCGCCCTGAGTAGATGATACCTCTCTACTCTCCTTTTCGGGAACTTGTCTAGACTCAACAGTCTCTCAGCCCCTTTCACATCTAAAAAGCTTATATGTAGACAAATGAGGGAAAGGGAGGAAATGAGCCATCCCAAAGTATCATAAATTGTGTGTCTTATACTAAAGAATTCAAAATGAGACATTTTAAATACTGAAAATGAGGTTAGTGGTACAGTATAATGATTTATAAGAAATACACATTTGTTCATTCAAATGATGAAAAGACATTTTTCATATATATATGGACTTTGTTGTGGTTCCTGGCTCACAGCTCCCAAAACCCTTGGCCCCTCCTCAGTGAGGACGGCAATGGGAGCATCTTTTGTTAAACGATCTGGTCTCTAGAGCCATAAAGGTAAAAAGGGTGCCTGTGTCTCTTTCCACCACCTCTGGGTTTATGCTAATGAGGCGACCTTTGGAAAGCGCCTAAGGGTTGTGGGGTCATTGCCAGGGGAAACAGCCATAAAGAGAGGCTTGGAAATTTCAGCCTCCCTTCCTCTCACCTCTGGGGAGGAGAGGAGGCCCGGAGGTTGACTCAATTGCCAATGGCCAGTTATGTAACCGATCATGATCATGTAATAGAGACACCAGAAAAACCCAAAAGGTCGGGATTTGGAGAGTTTCCAGGCAGGTGCACACGTGGACGGCAGGGAGAGTGGGGAGAGAAGTTCCTGGAAGTTTCAGCCTGGGGAGGTGAAGGGCTCCGTAGATGAAGGGTAGTATGACAGTGTGATAGTGTGAATGTACTTCAAGCCACTGAACTGTAGACTTGAAAATGATGCACGTGGTGGAATTTACATCCCAGTATTTAAGCACAAGAAAAATCTACGATTGTAAGTGGAAGCATTTTTAGCAACACGCCTTAAAGACCACACTCAGGAGACTAGCACGATGGACAGCACTGGTAGGGCAGAGCCCCTCTCCTTTCTCATCCACGTCGCCCAGTAAAAGCATTAAGAGTCTAATCTGATCTGGCAAAACCAAACAAAAATCTAATTTCCCAAGAAGACCAATTAACATATGCACCTATTTCCTGGATCTACTTCTGTGTTGCATCAAAGGTAACGTTTGGTATTGCTATTTGAAACTAAACCAGGTGTCCAATATGGCATCCACTCCCCACGTGAGCTGCGGCGAGACTCGAGGGAGAAGTCTGGCCCTGGACTTGAGACACTTAATATGAAAAAGAACGCTACAGGGATGTCTGCGTGACTCAGTCAGTTAGGCGACTGCCTTCGGCTCAGGTCATGATGGCGGGGTCCTGGGATCGAGTCCCGCATCGGGCTCCCTGCTCGGCTGGGAATCGGCTTCTCCCTCTGCCTCCTGCTCTCCTTGCTTGTGCTCACTCTCTCTCTCTCTGACAAATAAATAAATAAAATCTTGAAAAAAAAGAATGCTATATACCTTGTTCATAACTGTGACATCACTGAGAACTTAAAATGATGCTATTTCGGGCGCCTGAGTGGCTCAGTTGGTTAAGCGACTGCCTTCGGCTCAGATCATGATCCCGGAGACCCGGGATCGAGCCCCGCATCGGGCTCCCTGCTCGGTGGGAAGCCTGCTTCTCCCTCTCTCACTCCCCCTGCTTGTGTTCCCTCTCTCACTGTGTTTCTCTCTGTCAAATAAATAAATAAAATCTTTTTTAAAAAATGATGCTATTTCATATACATTGGGTATATTATTTAAATTAACTTCACCTATGCCTCTACTTTTTAAAATGCAGTTCCTCTACAAAATGCAAAACTACAGGTGTGGCTCATATGGGATATCTGAGGGTATGCAGTGCTCAGGAACAAATCCCTACACTTCCTTCTTCGGTAAGTTTAACAACACATTGTAATTAATCGAATCTTTTACAAAATTGAATTCAATGTGATTTTTTCAAAAATTCTTAGAATCCTCTTCTAATTAATAGTAATAAAATGCAAAAGCCACAAGCCATCAGAAAAATACTGATTTTCCTGCTATGGCAAAGTATATAAAATAAAATGCCAACATGGATGGTGAAAAACCAATGTATTCCCTCTCAGAATCCTACAGAAAGATAAATAAAAAATAATAATGCATGAGGTGGGAAGAAACCCCATGAGAAGCATCGGAGGAGAGAGATTTGCAGAAGTACAAGGTGTCCAACACACTTTAGTGCATCTGCTATTTGCCATAACTATTCTCTTTCAATAATAAGATACTTTGGCACATACTTTCACCTCTCAGTGTTGGTTTGTTTGTGTTCTCTCTCTGCTCGCCATCTCACATCAGTACCACAAACGCAAGGTCCCTGTTGGGTCTATTCACCAGGCATCTGACTCATCGCCAAACACATCAGAAACACTTAGCACGTACTGAGTGATTATCTGTTGTTGGAATACAGCTTTGTGAGCCAACCAAAGAAAATCACACCAGAGAAGATAAATGAGTCCTTCAAAGAAACAAAATAAAGTTGTGAAACATCTACAGAAGACTAACCACTCATAGGTTGGCAATGTCAAGAGAAATAAAAATTTCCAAAAGGATGGTCGCTAACATTGTAAGAGACAGAACTAGCGTGCGGAATTTATTGTACCATCCCGTAAGTTATTACTGCAAAGCAGAGTGAGCCAAAGTAGGCAGGAGCTACTGGGCATCATGCAGCAGCTATTTTGGATATTTTGTTTTAATTTTTCCCCTCACCTATTTCATCTCCTCCCCAGCCCTCCCACCTCTGGGCATTTGTTCTCTCTACTTATGAATCTCGCTGTTTGTCCCAGTTTTGTTTTTCAGGTTCCGAATATGAGTGAAATCACATGACATTTGTCTCTCTCTGACTTATAGCACGTCTCACAAACTCACCTGTGTTGTCAAAAATGGCAAGATCTCATTTTTTATGGTTAATGTTCCAGTGTGCATATATAATATATATAATAGTCCATTGCATATGTATGTACTTTCTTCATTCATCTACCCATGGACACTTGGGCTGCTCTCCTATCATGGCTATTATAAATAATGATGCAATAAACATAGGAGTGTATGTATCTTTTTGAATTAGTCTTTTCATTCTCTTTGGGTAAATAACCCATAGTGGGATTACTGGATCCTATGGTAACTTTTTGAGGACCCTCCATACTGTTTCCCACACTGGCTGCACCAGCACGCACTCCCAGCAACAATGCACAAAGATCCTTTTTCTCTACTTTCTCACCCACACTTGTTATTTCTTGTCTTTTTTACTTTAGCCATGATGAAGTGTGAGGTGGTACCTCACTGTGGTTTCCATTTGCGTTTCCTCAATGATCAGTGAGTTGAGAATCTTTCCATGTGTCTGCTGGTCATCTGCACGTCTTTGGTAAAATGTCTATTCAGGCCTTCTGCCCATTTTTAATCATATTGTTTGGGTTTTGTGTGTGTTTATTTTTTGGTGTTGACTTATAAAAGTTCTTTACATATTTTGGATATATCATTATAAATATCTTCTCCCATTCACTAGGTTGCCTTTTTGTTTCATCAATGGTTTCCTTTGCTGTAGCAAAGGTTTTTTCTTTGGTGCAGTTAATAGTTTGATTTTGGTTTTGTTTCCCTTGCCTGAGAAGACATGTCCATAAATATGGTGCTAAGGCCAATGTCCAAGAGATTACTGCTTGTGTTTTCTTTTAGGAGTTTTATGGTCTCAGGTCTCACATTTAGGTCTTTTATTTCTTTGAGTTTACTCTTGTACATCATATAAGAAAGCGGTCCAGTTTCATTCTTTTCTATATACCTATCTCCAAATGCTGTTTTTTAATATAAAATAGGTATTTTAATTTATAAGAGGTAAGAATATATATATGGCAATTATTTATATATAAATATATATGAATATATAAGGCAAGTATTTTTAATGTATAAAATAAATAATAACATATAATTATATGTAATATACAAAAATAAAACCTTTAAGATACAGAGAGTCATTGAATACACTTTATAAGGAGACAAGAGGCAACCACAAAAATGCAGGATAGCAAGGACTATAGAAGTGTTGCCAAACGAAAAGACAAGGATGCGTTTATCTTTTACACAACAGACAATTGTTCGAAATCCATTGCCATTTTCTGTATGGCAGATGGCTTCGAGCTGTCGGCATCTAGCATGTGTTATACAAACCTAAGCAGCCTTCCATATCTCTACAACATAAAGGTGAAATTGTGAACATGAGAGAGGGACACAGTGCCCCTTCGGGAACACAACTGTCCTATGGAGAGAGCAGTTTGGAGAGAGATGCATAAAATTGCTTCTGGGACAGTCCCGTAGATGTCACTGAGATGGTGACATAGGCCGTTCCTGACTTTGCTTCCCCTGACCGGAGCAACTTGCAGCTTGTGAAGAACAAGACACCACTGGGAGAATCCTAGGACACTGGGGCGAGGTGGAAACACCCCTCCCTGCACCCCAGAGCCCATGACGGTCCGTGTTAGAGGAACCTCCACACGCCTGCCACATTGCCCCTTCCCCAGGCCAGCACAGCGCCGCAAGGACAGGCTCCCCTGAGCCTCTGGTTCCTTCAGGGAGGACAGAGGACCCAGGAGGGACAACCAGCTTGCCCCAGCACTGTGGGTCATATTGTGGGAGGCCCTACTCTGATTCACGCCATGGGACCTGCAGCGGAACCTCTGGGAATCTGACTGTGAACAGAAAATCTGAACAAATCAATCACTAGTAAGGGGATGGAATCCACAATAGAAAATCTCCCAATGAAGAAAAGCCCAGACCAGATGGCTTCACTAGTGAATTTAAAGGAGAATCAACATCAGTCCTTTTCAAACTCTTGCAGAGAAAAATGAAAAGGAGGGAATGCTCAAACTCATTATCCTGACACCAAAATCAGAAAAGGATGCTATTAGAAATGTAAATGACAGGCCAATATCCCTGATGAGTTTAGATGCGAAAATTGTCAATAAAATACCAGCAAACTGATTTTGGTAGCACATTGTAAGGATCGTTCATCTTAACCAGATGGGATTTATCCCTGGGACACAAAGTTGGTTCAACATCTGCAAATCAATCCATGTGATAGATCATAGCAACAGAATGAGAGAAAACAATCATATGGTCATCTCAATAGATGCAGGAAAAGCATTTGATAAAATTTAACATCCACTCGTGATAAAAGCATTCAATAAATTAGGCATAGGAGAAACAAATCTCAACATAATAAGACCATATATGACAAGCCCGTACTAACACCACACTCAGTGGAGACAGGTTGAAAGCTTTTCATCTAAGACCAGGAATAAGACAAGAGTGCCCACTGACCTCACTCTTAGTACGGTACTAGAAATTGTAGCCAGAGCAATTGGGCAAGAAAAGACACAAAAGGCATTAGAACTGGACAGGAAGAATTAAAATTGTCTCTAATTTGAAGATGACATGATTTTATAGCGAGAAAATCCTAATGACTCTACCGAAACACTGTTAAATCTAATCAATGAATTTCACAAAGTTGCAGGATATAAAACTAACATAAAAATCAATAGCATTTCTATACACTATCAACAAATTTGCTAAAAAAGAAATGTCCGTTGCAACATTATTTACAATAATCGAGACCTAGAAACAACATAGTGCCCACCATGGATGGGGGCATGAAGGAGTCAGGTGAATCTATACAGTGGAATACAATGCGGGCATTAAAGAAACGAGGAACTCTTACCATCTGCAACAACGCAGAGGGACACTGAAGGCATGATTCTCAGGGAAATATGCCAGACAGAGAGAGATACATCTGATTCCACTTACATGTGAAATCAAAACCAGGCCAACAAAAAGATCGGATGTGTGGTTACCAGAGGCACAGAGTGGGAAAGGGGAAACAGGAGGAAGGTGGTCAGAACAGAGAAACTTCTAAGCTATAAGATACATGAGTCTTTGGGCCGCCCTGTGTGGCAATGTTGACCAGAGCCCTGGGATCTGCAGGAATGCTCGTAAGGGTGTTAAGTCCAGAGTTCTCATCCCAAGGGGAAGATTTTTTTTTCTTTAAAGGCTTTTTTGCTTTCTTCTCTTTTTAATATATTTATATGAGAAAATGGATACTGGATGAACCTACTGGGATGCTCATTTCACAATGTGTGTGCATCAGACACCACACTGCACGTCCATTATTTTTTGATACAACGGGGAGAAAAATGCTTCTACTATTACATGACTCGGTCAGAAGCCATACAAATATGTCCCTAAGCAGCTCTCCTATCTGCACAATTAAAAAATTGAAAATCAAACTTTTCTCCTGTCCTTTTAAAGGTCTTCCAGATGAAGGATCCCCATGGGTGTAGACGCGTGTGATAAGAATGCATGGACACAATATCCATTGGTCCCATTTCGAGAATGTGCCGTGGACGTCAGAGGGGAACAGAGGCCAGATGAGAGCTCCCTGGAGAGTTGCCATCTGAACGAAGGTTTGCGAGCGGCAATGGTGTGAAGTCTGGGTGCCGGGGGAAGAGCTCCCCGGCAGAGAGGGCATTAGGAGCAAGCACGGATACTATCATGACCTGTTTTTGGACCATAGAGGATTCCAGAATGCAGGGACGGAGACAGGGGGAAGCTCGATGATGTCAGCAAGTAAGGGGCAGAGACAGGCCATGGTGTTGAGACAGCATTTACCTTGAGAAGGATGCTGGCCACTGAGGGTTTTTGGGAGCGGGAATAGTGTAACCCCTGCTGTGTGGGCCCCCTTGAGGACTCGGCGGTCAGGGTGGAAGGAGGAGATGGTTGGGAGGTCCCGGCTTGGACCCAGGCGATGGCGGGGGAGGTGGTCAGTGCCAACCCGTGCTTGGATCGCCCTCTGGGTCCATGACTACAAATGCCAACCACACGTCAGCCATGCCCGATGGTGCACCCACGGCCAGGCCACTGCCCTCAACTACAGCCTTATGTGCCCTCTCCCTGCTGGACCTCTCCACTCAGGTGCCTAGGACATCCCAAAGGACATCCCCTAGGACGTAATAATGTGACAGCTGCACAAAGTAAAGGTGCTTAAAGCCCCTCAAGAGCTCCCCTTGCAACTTGCTTCGTCTTGGCCGATGGCAACATTTCCTCCGAGCTGTCCAGGCCTAAATCCTCAGAGCCCTCCGAACCCCTCCTGACCTCTTGCACCTCGTGCCCAGGCCCTCCCTCAGTAGAGCGTGCCGGTGATCTGTCCCAAATGCGGCCGGACCTCACCACGGATCGCCCTTCCCGCTGTTCCCACACACTTCCCATGACCCTCATCCGGGTCCCTGCAGCCGCTTCGTAAGCAGACAGTGGGCTTCAGCCTCAAGCTATTCTCATCAACGCCTGGAAGATACAAGATCTTGTCACCCCTGTACTCAAAACCTCCCATTGGCCACCCTGTCTCGGAGAACAGCAGCTAACGGGCTAACCTCCAGCCTCACCGTGCCCTCCCCCTTTGCTTCCCCGAGCTCACCGCAGCCACCTGTCTCCTCGCCGCTCCCCCGACAACAGCAGGCCCACTTCTGTCCCAGGGCCTTTGCACTGGCAGTTCCCTCTGCATGGACCACTCCTCCCCGCTCACCTTCCGCAGACCTATGTTCAGGTATCACCTTCTCAATAAGACCCTCCCTGACCACACTGTCTCACTGCATGACCTCAGCCCTGACAGTCTGTAACCCCTTGCTACCTTATTTTTCCCCATGCATGCATTCCTTTCTGACATAACATGTAATTTGCATTTAAAAAATTTTTAAATTTAAAAAATTTAGAAATTAACTTAAAATTTAAAAATTTAATTAAAATTTTAAAAAATTTAAAATATTTAAGGTTTAAAATTTTAACATTTTAAAATCTGCGTTTACTTCTGCTCTCCCCTAAGCTCCATGAGGGCTTGTTATCCATTCCTTCACTCTGTCTCCCCAACGTCTAAACCACCGGCCACAGGAGGCAGATTGGAATCTGCTTGGAATGGGAACGAACCCGTGTTTTACGTGTACTGAACAAACGGGGAAGACCAGGCTCCGCATGGTGGCCCAGTCGAAAGCCACGTGAACGGAGATCTGGGGGGCCCTCTCGAGGTGGCCCTGAGCCCGTGGTCAGGAGGTGTGGCTCGGGGGCCGAGTGGCATCTCAGACGTGGTTCCTAGGCCACAGCAAGAGTGGCCGGCTGTGCTCTGCTCACAGAGTGTCGTCCGCAGCCCTGTACTGTGGGAGGGCACCCGCGAGGCAGCCACGGCCCTGGACAGCCCCACGTGCGAGAGCCCTCCGTACCTTGCAGCCCCCTATCTAGAGGCTTCCAACTCTCGGAAGCGAAGTGCCGTGACTGCAGAGGCCACAGGAAGGCAGTGAAGGGAGGCGAGGCTGGGCCAGGAGGCCCGGTCACGGCCACAGCTGTTTCAGACCGCTCCCACAGCCGCCCAAGGGGCCAGCTCCAGCAGGGAAAGCAGACAAGAAGTCTGTTATAATAAATTGAACCCGAACTCAGGCAGCTTGGACCGGAAAGGCGGCAGGGAAGACGCAATACAGGTGGGGTGCCGTCAGCAGGATTTGGCGCTGGTTTGTTGGGGAAGGGGTTCAGATGGGGAGCAGGGGGCAGTAAAGCGTCAAGGAAACCGGTGAGGTCTCCAAGTGGCAGAAGCCGGGCGACGGGACCAGACCCCTTCCTGAGAGCATGCTGGGCAAAGGACCAGTTGCAGGGGAGGTCATGAGCTGTGAGTGTGTTTGGGCCCATTGAGGCCTCGGAGCATGGGCAGGTGGATGACGTATCCAAGGCCCACGGCGGCCCCAGGACCTCAGTGTGTGGCTGGGAGGCACGCAGGTGTAGGGACTGAAGCCCAGTGTGGACGAGGCGGCTTGCAGGACCCATGAGAAAACAGCAGAGGATCCCAGCACTGGACCCGGGTCTGCAAAGCGTCACGAGGGACAACGGAGGGGTGGGGGCCGCTGCGCGGGAGGGCCACGTCCTGGAAGCAAAGCAGAGCGGGGCCTTCAAAGACCTGCAGAGGAGAGCAGGGGAAGACAGAGGTCGCCTGGTGACACCTGAACGCATGGTGAGGACAGACGCTGGCCGTGCGCTGATGCTCTCGGTGAAGGAAGAAGAACACCGCGGTCGGAAGCTGATGGCATGAGCAAAGGCAAGGGCGCGGAGCCGGGAGCCGTGGAGCACCGATCAGCATTTGTGTCCACTCCACATTCACGAAGCAGGTCAGCAAGCTGTGCCACAGAGGTCTGCAGCTGCCGACATGCGTGGAATCCAATGGAAGGTGACACTGGGCCGTTGTCGGCCTGGCCTGTCCTCCTCAGGTTTCCAGTCAGCACCGGGACCCCCAGAAGCCTCACATAGATGAAGAAACCAGAGCGACAAAAACGCCCAGCAGGGGATAGTCTTACAGACCCAAAACAGCATGAATCCAGGGACAGAGGCGGGACCGCCCGTGGGGAGATGAGCTCAGTCAAGGAACAGAAGGAAAGAGCTGGCAAAAGGAGGAACACGGATTTAACCAGAATCAGAACAGGAAGTTCCTGCAGGCCCCGCTCAAAGAGCAAGATAAAAAGAGAAAAAAAAAAATCAATCTTTTAAGATGAGCTGGAGAGTGTGTCTCCCAGGTGCGCTAGAAAGGCCGATGCCGGAGACCAGGAAGCCCTGCGGGAGCAAGGTGCACTGTCGGAGCGCGGGCTCCATGCCGGCCTCTGCAGGGGAGGAGCAACGCTGACCAGTGAGACAACGGAGCCTTTACACTGCTGATCAGACAAGGACCATAATCCAAGCCGCCCGGGAATCCGGACCCTCCCGCAGGTGCAGAGGTCTGGACAGGCTGCATCTTGAAAACACCTCTGATTTAGGCGTCTGAGCCTCCCGGTGGTGGCAAAAACAACAACGGTCAGTGCACAGCTGGGAAGCGGCAGAATCCGCATTTCAGCTGAGGCTTAGCAAGCCCAGGAAGGTATCCAAGCCAAACCACATCAGCAACAAGGGGACCTGGGGCTCAGGACGCTGGAACGGTGGGGAATAGAAGGGCACTCCCTACTGCCAAGCCACCTCTGAAATAGTCCCCTATTTCCTTTACACATGCAACTGCCATGCGGGGCAGCTAATCATGGATGGCTGTGTGTGTTTCCTGACTCAATCTCCAGAAGTAGTTCCTTGCCAAGAACAGAGATCCCAGAGGGATCTGATGGAACAGGAGGCAGGTATCACCATGTAATTTACATTTTAAAAATTTAGTGTGCATAGCAAGGAACCAGCGTTATCATAGGGTTTAAATACAATGGTATCTCACCAAGGAGGGATAGGCATCAAGTAATAGCTAATGAGTAAGAAAAACAGAAAGGTAAACTGGTGTGTTGTATCCCCAATGTCAAGAGAATATTCTACAGCTTTCTGTAAATCTCAGGGGGCAGCTCAACAGCAGAGGGGACAG
>PITA01016516.1:25632-46431 GCA_004023965.1 Spilogale gracilis
CCCCCCGCCCAGGATCAGTTGAAGATAAATTCCAAAGTCACAGGCGTGCTCCAAAAAGGCAGTTGGAGGGTGAAGATGACACCAGGAGGAAAGTGTCCCCTCTAAGGGCTCCTAGTCTGAGCTCTCATGAGCACACGGACCCCTCTGGAGCCCAGCTTCAGAAGAGAAGGGAAGAGAGTTGGAGGGAGTCCTAATGGACAGGCTCTGTATTCTTTTCAGAAAAGCAATGATTTTCCAGCCGTTAATTACCCTTAGAACACTGCTCCAACTCCTTTCATAGAAGATGCTGCCCTCTTTAAGCCTACCCTGGTCCTGAGACAGCCAGCGTGAGATAGAAATGTCCCCCGCCCCCTTCCATTGCTCACTGACCACCATCCAGGGGCGGGGTGAAGAAACTGCCATCTTTTCATTAAGGTCAGTCATTTCTTGGCTTCAAGAAGTGAGTATCATGGGTCGGTCGATTATAAAGCATTGCATTTCATCAAGCTTTACTTAATGGTGTTAAAATGGAGAGAAACGTCGAAAATACATAAGCATACCAGCAAAAGGTAATTTGAAAAGATCCATGAAGCATATTCAGTCATGCAGTAAATATATGCTCACTCACTATTTATTGACTTTACAATGGATTTGCTGTTACCTGCCCAGCAAAGGAATTTAAATATGAAAACTGAATGCTCTCCAGTGGGACATGCGGACTCAGTTACTGACGTCTGCCATCAGGGACTGCACAGAAACAAACAGAACTTGTGCAAAATGGTGACGCCCACCACCATGCCGGCTTCCTTTGTTTCTGCTACAGCAGATCCCTAGGCCGCAAGTGGGTTGAATCCAGAAGTCTATCTACTGGTTAATTTTCAGAGAACCAGGTATTGGACTCAAGGTATCTGACCCAACCTGTTATTTGACCCAATCCTCCTGTTTTACTGATAAAGAAGCAAAAAGAGGTTTCAAGATCTTGAAACTAGCTAATGGTAGGGAATGGTAGGACACTGGTCTCACAACAAGGTGAGATTATCTGTATATTTATTTTTGATAGTGTTTACTTGGTTCGATTTAATGGTTTAATGGCTCCTAACCTGCCAGCTTTTAAATTGCTTCGTCCAAAAGTTAACATTCCATAGCCCTTCTGGTCAATACAATAAACACTACATACAGGGGCTAGCGACCTCTTAAAACATCGCTGATCCACATTGAGATGTTCCCTAATATAACACATAGCATGAAAAAAACAACTTGTAAAATATCTTATCGGTATTTTGTATCAATTACATCTTTAAAAATCTCATATTTCAGAGACTGGGTTAAAGAAAATATGTTGTTAAAATTAATCACACCTGTTTATTTTTGCTTTTCTAATGTGATTCCTTGCACGTTTTAATTCACTCACATGGCTCACACGCTTTAGTTATTTGGGGCAGTACTGATTTATAGGAAAACACTTGCCTGCCTTATGGACGGAGCTTTAAGGAATCTTTCTTTCCCGAATTTGCAAATGGTGAGAGCCAAGCAAGAGAGGCTAGGAGAGCACCTGCTTCAAGCACTCTGAAGAATCCTGGCGAAAGGAAGAGAAACGTGCAAAACTCATAATAAAACAAAAATATAATAAAACAAAAAAAAGTCGACTTCATGTTAACCCTTACTTGTATACACATGTGCAGACTGGACTTGTAAGATGCACCAGCCCTCCAGACTGGACGGCAACCACCACCTTCCCTTTGGATTAAGTGCAGCTATTTTCCTAGATAAATCATAAAAACAGTTGTGTCTTTAAAGAGACGTGTGCTCATTGTAAATAGCCATACTAGATCGAGAGATCCGCAGATAGATATCTATCTAACCCACCTTACAGGGGAGGACGGGGCACAGTAGTTCTCTGAATTGGAAGTCACAGGTCAGCACTGAGCCCTTTCTAACTTAAAACAGTTTGCAGGCATTCTCCTCACCCCAGAAAACCAAATACTCCTCTTTATAACAAAAAGATCTTTTTTAGTGCAAAAATTCACTGCATTTATCTTGTGGGGGGGGGTGGGAACTGACGATCTGTCCAAATCAATAGGTTAATTACATATCAACTCTGGCAACAAAATTAGAAGAAGGAACGTGTTTACCGTCACAGACGCACTCTCTTTCTGACAATGAATGTTGGTTGTTTTGCAAAGGTTCTGATTTTTCAGTACAATGTGCAGGTACGGGAGCAGAGACAGCGTTCCCTGACTGCCGAGAACGCTGGATTGCCAGCCAAAAGCACGAAGGCACCCCCACAACTCGGAATTCAACAGGGGTGTTTTCTGAGTCTCTCCTTAGAGAGAAACAACTATTAAAGCTGTAACAAGAAAAGATTCTGGAGATTTCTGCAATAACCATGCACAATTAAGTGCCGTCTGCAGAAGTAGCTCAGGATGAAGCAGGGATTCTAGGTGCCCTGAGACAATCATCTCTCCCCGCTCCTCGCCCTGTGCTCACCACCAGGACTAGCGCCCCGTTCACCAAACTAACCGCCATGTGTTAAAGGGGATGAAAAGGTTCCCTGCCTTATGCCTCTTGTTTGTGTGAGATGAACCCAAACCCCCGGTCTTCCAGGGCCTCCCCCCACGGGAGTGCTGGACTCCTGCATTCCCCAAGACATTCGAACTGTCGACAATTCGCAATTTCAGGCAATGACCCCCCCAAAATGGTATTATCCCCCCACAAATTTGTTAACATTATTCTAATTTTACCCTCCCCTTTTCTCTCCCTCCCACTCCACCTCTTCAAATCCAAATGCCACTGGAAAAGAAGTGCCTTTGGACTGATCTGCAGTGTGAAATGCTCCAGCTTTTTACTGTTACCTAGAAAATCTTCCTTAAAAAGAATATTTTGTAGGTTTTTAGTTCAAAGCAGGAAAGGTCTCCTATGCTAAGACTAGCTTCTCTCTTGGATGGGGGTCGTTCCGAAGTTAATAAGGGCAGCGGGGTAGAATAAATCTCCGAGGACAGCGAATAAATCCCACTGCACAGAGGGAAGGACTGAAGCCCACCAGGGCGCTGTATTTCAGCCTCCAAGGGAGGGAACTGGGGTTGCACCGGGCATCCAGTTTAAAAGTCTCCCAAACCCCCAAGAATGGGAACTGGTTTTAAGGAGAAAACCAGCATTCTTTCCGGCCTGCGGACGGATGGACGGATGGAGGACTCAGGGCGGAAAGCCAGGGCGAGAAGCCAGCAGTGCTTTGCAGGGGGGCGGGAGCTCGCAGGGCTCATTGTCATCTTGGGGAAGCCACATTCTTACAACTACAGGAGGGGTTCGGTCCGCACCTCCCCTACGCCTGCCCTTACACCAGGGGACACAGGGGGGCACACATGTAGAGATCATGAGACACATTCTTTAAAAGGAGAATTAAAATATGTAGCCAAGCCTCAGCCCAGCCCGTCAAGGGCTGCGGTGTGGTGGGAAAACACGCTGAGCCAACAGCAGTCCCAACGTGCTCTGCATTTTCCTCCCCTGGAAGCACATCTCCGAGGACTCGAGCAAACGCATTCAATCAACTTCCACAATAGGAACATCTGCACCGCAGGCTTTTCTAAAACACTAACTCCTGTTTGGGGAGGAATCCCAAGTAGCCTGTAAGAGACGGGTTTAGTTTTGTTTTGTTTTTGCAAGAACACGTTGGAGACAAGGGGACCGAGGTGCCCACGCTCGCTGACAAGGATACAGAAATGCAGCTCTTCCCCCGCGGGCCAACTCCGGGAGCCGGACTGCTGACTCGCCCTCCCACATCCTCCTCCCTCCCGGGCTCGCCAGCGAGGATGCCCAGGCCGTCGGTGCCCCAGTGCGGACTCGGCGAAGCCACCGCGAAGGACGGGGAGCCTTCCTTACCTGGGGAGTCGCACACCTCCGCACGGAGCTTCTCCCAGCTCGCCTCGCACCGGGCAGGGCAGCGCAGGCTGTGCGGCGGCGGGCTCCTCCCGAGGCAGGCGGGGCGCGCGCTCCCCGGCGCCGCCGCCGTGACGCGGCCGTCAGCTGCTCCCCGCCGTGCGCCCCGCCACCTGCGCCCCGCGCCCCCGCGCCCCGCGCGCCCGCCGCACCTGCGCCCGCGCCTCTCGCACCTGCTCCCCGCGCCCCTCGCACCTGCGCCCCGCACAGCCCCACACACCCTGCACCTGCGCCCCACGCGTTCCCCGCACCTGCGCCCCGCGCCCCTCGCACCTGCTCTCCGCACACCACGCACACCCCGCACCTGCGCCGCCCAGCCCCGCTGTCCTCCGGCCTTCCTCCTCTCGCTCCCTCTTCAATCACCGACTTCTGAGCCCTGCCAGCTGCTGCAGCCTCCGCTGCTTTTGCCCAAATGGCGCCTGCTCGCCTCCAAAGAGCTTTTAGGTGCCACCTACTGCATGCTCCTGGAATAGATGGTCGGGACTGGAATTTTCTGAGAATTCAATGAATTAAAATCATTCCATTGAAAGTGCACCGGATTCTTTTGTTTTAGATCCTTCACATCACCAGCTGTAATCACTACTAAGCACCTAAGCTTTTCTTGCAGTGTCTAGATATTAAATTAGAAGCCTAGTCACCGAGAAGGCTGGTGAAATAGGGCCGCGCGGATTGCCACCCACAGGGTGCAGGTTAATACGTTCTCATTTAATAGGCTCCTGTGACAAAATCACCATTGGCAATCAGGAATTGCCTTTCCACTGAGTAGTTTCACATTAGCGTTCAGACGAAATAACCAGATTTATTTTCTGACATGGATAGACCACTTTGTCTAAGAAGCATTGATCGGAAACAGGTGAGTCAGCAAGAAGTAAGATTTATGGCTAACAAGTCTGTGCCAATATGTTTTAAATGCTTGCCTATAACACTGATAGAATATTGAATGCAAACTACAGGTCTGAGGACTATTTCTTTGCTTTATTTAACTCATTCTTTTTTTAATACAAATTTTACCAAGAGATTTGGGCAATATTTGGTGGCTCTGTAAATTTGATTTAGCTTATAGAATCCCATTTACCTGTTTAAACCTGTCTTGAATTTCTGTATAATCTCAAATTGCCCTATCCTTTGATGTTCATTTCTAAAGTATAGTCCTGACATTCCTCACCAGAAATACGTGTTTTTAAGAAAATCTGTTTTTCCCACTAGTTCACACTAATCCTGACCTAGAAGCTAAGGCCATTGGAATCTGGGGGGGGGGGGGAGTAGTCATTGAAGGCAACTATGGGCAAATCTTCCCCTATTTTAATGATGCAGGAAAGCAGGGTGGCCATTTCATCTAGGTCTCCTCTTCAGTGCAAAGCTATCCTCAGGGAGGGCACAGAGACGCTGACGGTGGGTTTCTGGAATCCAAAAAGACTTCGCGGGCTAACAAACTGAGATGTTGTTTTCCACGACAACCGGGAACGTGGGTTACCAGGTTACATGGTAAAAAAGAAGTGGGGGACTAAGCAGGGAATGGTGAAGGAATTTAAGAGTGTGGAAGTACTGAAGGCGGAGGCCGCCCGAGCCCAGGGCTGGGAAGGAGGAGAGTCTGGAGCTGCTGAGCAGAGCCAGCGGCTTCTGCCAACTGCACGCTGCAGGGAAATCTGCCTTTTGCCACCTGTTCTGAGAATGTGCTGCAGGGGCGCTGGGGCCCCATTTCAATGGGAGGAGCACGCTTCAGATGATGGCTTTGGCCCCCCTGTCCCTCCACAAGGCCTGAATTTCACAGGCCAGAAGGAGCAGAGTGCTTCTAAAATCGACTTTCATAAGACCCCCCCATGGGACTCCTAAGCCTGCTGGGCGTGAGCTGCCTGTTCCCCTCGGCCAGCTGAGCCACACCCCAGGTTTTCTGATTCAGCTGGGGTGCGGTTCCAAAGCATGCGACTCCAACAGGTTCCCTGGGCATGTGAAGAGTGCTTGGAGCAGGGACCCACCAAGCCCACCCACCCAAGTAATGCAGTGACTGATAACAGATGGTGATGCATTCAGGTGAGAGAAACAGGCATACTTCTGTTTTCTAAAGGAAACTAAAACCAAGTTAGCCAGTCCAGTACCTCTCAGTTAGAGGAAGCCTTGTCCTTCTCCCAGAATCACACATGAGAGAGCCTCCAGGCCTTTGAGGGGGGTGAGGTAAAAAGAGCTTCTTCAGCTAGAGTCCCACTTTACATTCTCCACCTTGGACTTGGCAAACTTGGCCTCTATGCAAAGTTAAAAAGGGACCTCTCTCTGCGTGGACACACTCTCCCCTTGTCCCAATACAACGGAGAACTCGAGGGGCAGAAGACCTGTGCAAAGAACCTTCCTGGAGCAGGCGCCAGGTTCCCAGTGGAGTGAGCGCCAGGCTCCTGCTGAACCCCAACCTCTCTCTCACCCTCTGCTGGTCACCTTTGACATTACACAAACTGCCCAAGGGGACACACACCCCTGCTCCTCCCCGAGGCTAGCATGGCTCCCCTGAGTACTGGCAGCTCCATTTAGGACCTGATGTCTCAGGTCCACAGGGTAGCCAGACGTCATGAAGGCACAGGCAGAACAAAGTCGAGCACCGGGGCACGGGCCAGGGGGGTAAGGCGGGAAACAAGCACACATAGAATGAAAAGACACATCTTTGGACTGTGCTCCTCCCGTGTCTCACTGTCTCACATTCCTCCTGTTTTCTCTGAGTCGCTGGTCTGGGCAGCCACAGTGTGGGCACCGCTGGGAAGTTAACTGGCCTGCGCTCAGCCCCACCAAGACTTCCGGGCTCAGAAACTCCAAGGTGGGGGCATGGCCGCGAGTGTTCAGCAAACAAGCCGGGGGATCCTGATGCCACGTGGTAGACTTTGAAACCCCGCACTAACTTATGCTCTTCAATCATATTTTTAACAAACACCATGTCAACCGATCTCCTTAAAAATTGTAGAAAGGGCACCATTTTGACGGAATGTGCTCGAGGGACAGTGCACTCTACCCCTAGATGTTTCTGGTCCTGCAGGGGGTCTCCCAGGGTCGCAGCCCTTACGCCGTCCCCGCAGCTCTCCCTTCTAAGGGCCCACCGTGAAAGCCTTGGGACTGTGTGTCCCAGCGGTGGTGCCATGTGCAGACCTGGCCCTCTTCAATCCAGACTCTCACCTCCCTACTCCTCCCTAGAGCCTAATCCCTGGACGGGCCAGACCTTCCACAGTAAGTCCTTAGCCCTGTAGTGTAAAAAGCCTTGAACATCTACCCAGAGAAAGGGAAGCCTGGGCCCAAGAAAATAAAGTCTTCCCACAAAAGGCAAGAAGAAAATAAAGTTTTATTTTGATTTTTGTCCGTGAGTTCACTGGCTCCAAAATAAGAGTTCTGACATCAGGCTGACCCTTCAGAGACGTCCCACATCCAGAACTACTGCGGGATTAGTCATCATGGGCTCTCCTCTCCCCAGGCCGCTTCTAAGGCAATTCCCAGGAAGGGAGTCAGCTGAGAGCCAGACACTGGGCACAGGTGTGCCAGGCCTCGGTCCTGGACGGTGGCTATCGTTGCGTACTGCAACAGCCCCTCAGCAGCCAGGGATGATGTCCAGAGATGGGCGTCCACTCGCCATGAGTGAAGAATCTTGAAGGTAGGTCTTTTTACAGAGGGTGAGGCTCCTTTGTTATTCCCTTGGTTTTCATCTTGGTTCTCTATTTTTCATCATTC
Organism: Spilogale gracilis; assembly: GCA_004023965.1. Classification (NCBI taxonomy): domain Eukaryota; kingdom Metazoa; phylum Chordata; class Mammalia; order Carnivora; family Mephitidae; genus Spilogale; species Spilogale gracilis. The sequence goes on from PITA01016516.1 coordinate 33,244, forward strand.
CTTCAGGCTCTACCCAGCTGTCCTGGGTGCTTTTAAGTCTAAGGAGGCTTTTCCTCTGTTCTTGCTCCCTCCCCCAGCACTGCTATGACAAGATCCAGGCATCATGCTTGCTATTTGTTCTTAATCTTTTCAGCCTCCCGGGGCTACGCAGATGCCAAAGCTGCATCTGTTCTCTATCCTCTCGAGAGTATCCCATCCCTGCCTTATCTAAGGTTGACCTCATTCTCTTAGTGTCCTGAAATACTAGTGAATGCACAGAGAGGGGAACAGCCATGAAATGCAGCTCTGTGCACTTAGCCTGCCCTGACTGTCTCTGGAGTCAGCCCTTCAAAGCCCATGCTCTCCCTCCTCCCCAAACCTTCCCACCGCATCCTTCAGGACACCTGTGCCTTACCCATCAAGCTTCTCTGCATTCCAAACTTCTTTGCAGAAGCTGGCCACCCTTTTGGCTTCATGAGAAGCTGGCTGCAGACCCGTCCCCGCATCTCTTGTAGCATCTCAAGCAGAGACTGCCTCTTCTTTCATGCTCCATCATCTCCTTAATCTCAGAGTAGTCTCTCCCAAGCCAGGGTTTCGCACCTGCAGGATCCCATCTTCTTTGGATAGTACCAGCCTCTTCCCTTCATCCTGCTGTCCTTTGGGTCACATGTCACCTGTCCAGGGCCACCCGGTCACCCCGCTCTCTGCTCTCCTTGTCCCCGGTGACTTTCTTCTTTCCCACATCCTCTCCCACCCCCCGGGCGTCGCGATGAATTGCAGGACAACAGGAAACTGGTTTCCGGCATGCCCCCTTCTGCCACTCACGGCCATACCTCCTCCTTGAGAGGCCACGTTCTACCTTGGGCTCAGGATCACCTTCCTTCTAAGTATCTCTCTTTCCCGCATCATCACCTCTCCCTTTTCTGCCCATAGAACATATAGAGAAATGGGTCTACTCTCCTCCTCACCCTTGCTCTCCCTGAAGAACTGAAAAGATTGAAGATGGCCCTTATGAGACTGAGCCATCCCACTCATCACTGCTCATGATTTCCAGTCTGTTCTGCCAGCAGCCAGGAGGAGCGGAGCTGGGAGACCCTGGACTGGCATCCCTGAGCTTTTAGACTCTAGCCCAGATCTGATGTTGGCTCACAAGACACTCCAGCTTCCTCTCCTGCCACTCTTCCTCTTCTCTCAGGGGTCAGCTTAACTGGCCTCCTTTCAATTCCCCAAATGCTGCAAGGCCTTCCTCCCATCAAGGCTGCTGCACATGTGTTCATCGGCTCTAGGCTCATCAGGCCTAAGTCATGCCTCTCAAACCCATGGCTTAATGCATTTCCACGGAGGCCTTCCGAGCCACCCTACTTAAACTTGCAACACCTGCTAAACATTGAATTGTGTCCCCTGCGCAAAACAAACAAGCAAACAAACAAAAACATATGACATGCTAGCCACTAGTAACCCAAAATGTGACCATACTTGGAAATGGGTTCACTGCAGAGATAATTAAATTAAGTTGAGGTCATCCCGGAGCAGGGTGGGCCTTCACTTCCATTTGACTTGTGTTCTTCTAAGGAGAGGAGGGTACACAGGGAGAAGACACATGTGGGACAATGGAGGCAGAGACAGGAGTGACACATCTACAAATCGAAGAATTCCAGAGATTGACAGCAAATGCCAGAAGCTAGACAACGCTAGGAAAGGTTCTCTGCAAAGTTTCAAAGGGAGCCTGGTCCTGACAACAGCATGAAGCCTCCAGACTTTTGCATTCCAGTTTCCAGAATTCCAGCCTCCGGAGCTGAGAGACACCACATTTCTGTTTCTTGGTCCCCTAGTCTGGAGAACTTAGTTATGGCAGCCCCAGTCCTACACCTCCCAACACCCGGCCCCCAGATCCTGCTCCCTACCCTAGAGCAGAATGAGTCTCCATTTTCCGTGTATTTATTAGTTGTCTATATACTCGTTTATTTTATCTTCCCCCTTAGCCTGTAGGCTAAATGGAAGTAGGCAACACCAATGCCTCATTCATCACTGTCTCAGGCAAGTGCAGAAATGCCCTCTCCTCCCCACACATGTTCTAAACCAATGAAGAGTATACATGAGTCACAAGACTCCAGCAAGATGGCAAACCGGGGAACCCTCGACCCTCATTCCCCTCGGAAATACCAAGTAAATGACAACAGACTGAGTGAAATATTTCCGTGAGAACTCTGAAAACCAGTCAAGGGTCTGAGGCAACCAAGTGAATGACAAATCAAGAGAAAGCCACCCTTGCAACAGCAGGAAATGTTGTGTTGCTCACCCCGACTCCAGCTCCTCTGAGCACAATGTGGTCCAGAGGGAGCCACCCAATATTCCTAGTGCCTCTCCTGGGACAGAAGGACAAGTGTTACTTTTTTTGCTGTGTTCTCAACTGTTGACAAGCTGCCTGAAGGAGAAGGCTTCTGTCTTGCCTGACTCACCCAGGAATTATGGTGAAGGGGTTCAGAGCACCTCAAAACAGGCCACCTTGGCATAGGGATTATTTTGAACTGAAGGCAAACAAGAGCTAGAAAACTCATGAAAACCTCTTTACCTCCCTCTTCCCTGCCTAAAATAAGGTCTAAATTTCCCCTTTTCGCAAAGGAAATCTATAAAGGAAATTCCCATTAGGAAAAGAGTCTGTACAAGGAACAGAGTTATTCTCAGAGATAATTCTTTTTCCTGAGAGAATCTTATCTGCATAAAAAGGCAACATTTATTAAGCATACATATTCTTCCCTCACATTCCCATAACTTCCCTCTTCTCACCCCCACCTAGAAACTCCCAAACTGAGCCTTCCCTAATCTCAGATATAGAATCTCAGTCATCTGGCTTCTACATCAAGTTTCATATTTTTTAAAAATTTCTCTGCATGCTTGCATAATAAAAATTACTTTTTTCCTCCACTAATATGCCTTTCTTCCCATGTAATACTCACACCAGCCACAGAACATAGAAAGGTAGAAGGAAAATTTCATCCCCCACAGCAACAGAGTTCACACATGAGGTCTGAGGATGCTGAATGTCATGGAAGTGTCACAGCACCTGGAAACTGCAGGAAGACTACAGAGGCATGAGTGCCTGGGAGCTGAGATCAGAGGCAGAGGAACACCGCAGAACATCTATGACCTTGGGGAAAAGCTGGGGTAAAACTCTCAGGGAAATTGAGACATTTAAAAGCAGTCAAGTATAGGGGGTACTCAGGAAAAAGCAGATGCATGGTCCCATGAAAGACACATGCCCAGAAAAGACCCAAGAAAGTGTGAAACCCACACTAGGCCAATTAGCAAAAGCTTTATGCTGCACGTAGCCAGTCCACAAAGAGTGGGAACAATAGCTGTTTTTTTTCTAATGCTCCATTTTCAACAAAAGTTCACAAAAGCACAAAAGAAATAGAAAAACATGGCCCATTCAGAGAAATAAAATCAATCTCCAGACACAGACTCTAAAGAAATAAGGCCTCAGATTTACTAGACAAAGTCTTTTAAACTACAACCTTGTAATGCTCTCAGAATTAAAGCACAACGTGGACAAAGAATTTTAAAAAATCATAAAAACAACATGTGAACAAAATAAGAGTATCAGCAAAGAGATCAAAATTATAAAAAGAACCAAAGAAATTCTGGACCTGAAAAATACGATTACAAAATTAAAAGCTCATGACAGAGCTTGAACAACGGACTCAAACAGACAAGAGAAAGAATTAGCAAACTTGAAGAGATGTCCTTGTATGTTAACAAGTTTGAAGAGTAAAAAGAAAAAAATGGAAGGTGAACACAGCCTATGGGAGTTATGAAGCACCATTAAGAAGAGTACTGTATGTACAAGAGAAGTCTTGGATGGAATAAGGAGAGAAAGGGAAAGAGAAATTATTTGAAGAAATAATGACAAAGATTTACCAAATTGGAAGAAATACATGAATACAAAGCACAAGAAGCAAAACAAAGTCTAAGTAAAATAAATCCAGAGACTCACACTGAGACAATTATAATTCCACAAGGCTAGTATACCCTGATAATTCAACATAGCAAAGGCCATATGTGGAAAGCCCACACAAACAGCATACTTAATGGGGGAAAGACTAGAAGATTTTCCTCTAAGATCAGGAAAAGGATACCAGCTTTGGTGACTTCTATCAATAGAGTACTGGGAGTCCTACCCAGAACAATCAGGCAAGAAAAAGAAATCAAATACAAATTTGAAAGAGAGAAGTAAAATTATTTCTTTTTGCAGTAAAAATTATCTTATATGTAAAAAAACAAAACTAAACTAAAGATTACCCCCACACACACACAAACACACACACACAAAAGCTGTTAGAATTAATGAATGAATTCGGCAGAGGAGCCTGGCTGGCTTGGTCAGCACAGCATGCTACTCTTGGTCTCAGGATCGTGAGTTCAAACCCCACATTGAGAATGGAGCTTACTTACAAAGAAGATGAATGAATGAATGGATGAATGAATGAATGAATGAATGAATGAATGAGTAAACAAACAAACAAATAAATAAGTAAAATGAATTCAGCAAAGTTCAGGATACAAAATCAATATGCAAAATTGCATTTTCTATACTTCAGCTAAAAAAATTCAGTTGCATGTTTATACACTGAAAATGAAAAGTTTACAAAGCAAAATTAAGGAAAACAATTCCATTTACAGTAACATATGAAAGAAGAAAATATTTACAAATAAACTTAACCAAGGAGGCAAGGCTTATACACTGAAAATCATGAAACAATCCTGACAGAAATTTTATAACACACAAATAAATGAAATTGCCATGGTTGGATGACTGAATATGGTAAGATGTTGATACTAACCCAAAGGAACCCACTGCTTCGGTGCAGTTCTTTTCAAAATTCAAACAGTGGTTTTGCAGATACAAAAATCAATGCTAAAATGTGTATGGATCTCAAGGTCCCCTGAATAGCCAGAACAATCTAGGAAAAAAAGATCAGAGTTGGAGATCTTACATTTCTTAATAGCAAAACTTACTCCAAAAGCTATCATAATCAGAAAAGCGTAGTACTGTCATAAAGACAGACACATAGGCCAAGAGAATGGAACAGAGAACCCCGATAAACCCTCACAGATGTGGTCAAATGATCTTAAACAAGAGTGCCAAGATCACGCAATGGGGAAATGAGAGTTTTTGTAATAAATGGTGTTGGAAAAAGTAGGCATCCAAATGCAGAGGTATGAAGTTTGAAGCTTAACTTATACCATATATAAGAATTAACTCTGAATGGATCAAAAATCCAAACAGAAGACCTAAAACTACAAATCCCTTAGAAGAAAATACAGGGAAAACTGTCATGATATTGGTTTTGCCAATGACGCCAATAGATATGACATCAAAAATACAGGAAAACTGATTACATCATCTGTGCATCAAAGGACACAATCAATATAGTAAGAAGGCAACCTTTAGATAGGAGAAAATATTCACACACCATATACCTGCTAAGGGGTTATTATCCAAAATATAAGGAACTCCTACCAATCAACAACAACAAAACAACCCAATTAAGAAATGGGCAAAGATTTTGAATAACCGTCTCACCAAAGAAGACACACAAAAGGCCAGCCCCCCAGTCATTACGGCAGTGCAGATCAAACCACAGTGAGATATGACCTCACACCTGTTCAGATGGCTAGTAACAAAAACAAGTGTTCGTGAGCATGTGGACACGTGTTTGTGGGAACATAAAACCCAGAGCAGCTGCTAGAGAAAACAGTATTGCAGATCCTCACAAAATTAAAAACAGAATTATCTCAACTCCACCTCTGGATATATGTCCATAATATCTGAAGGCAGGGACTCGAACAGATGCTTGTACACCAACATTTCGCACCAGCGTTGGCACAACAGCCAAATGTGGAAGAATCCAAATGTTCGTGACAAATAAATGAATAAACAAAATAGGGTAGATACACGCACTGGAGTGCGCTGCATCCTTGGAAAGGAAGGGGGTTCTATGCTATAGCGTGGATGAGCTTAGAGGACATTATGCTACACGAAATAAGTCAGACACGAAAGCATACATGGTATCTGATCCTAATTATACGAGGTACCAGAAGTGAGTCGAATTCACAGAGATGGCGGAGGGGCATCACCAGCATGGTGACATAGGCCATCCTCAGTTACAGTGCCAGAGAAGCTAGCCACTAGGCAAGACTGTGAAAATGACAGAAGCAAGATGAGCCTCCTAGAAGGGGGAGCAGTAGCCACACTGTGACCGCATGGCTCCTCCTCCGGGGTTGACCCAGGGACAGACAGAGAGTGCGCCCTTGACCTCAGGTTTCTCCAGCGGGAAAAAGAGAACCCAGTATCCATTTGGCTTCCCCAGAATTATGGGATTCTTCCTAGGAGGCCACCTGAGGTCTCCCCTCCCCAGGATCTCTTTGGGGGTGTGCCAAGCACTAGGATCAGATAGACCGGGGGGTTCAAGTTACAGAAATCTTTGCTCAAATCTTGGGGGGACACATGTTCCGGCTTTCAGCAGTGACTGGGCAGGGACCCCGGCATCTGCACAGAGGGCTTGGTTGATTTGAATCCTCAGCCAATGGTCCGTACTGGTATGAAGCCCATCCTCCTGCCCTGCCCAAGCAGGGGGCAAATATGCACACCAACTCATCCTTGGAGGATAGCCCTCTGTCTTGCGCTTCTGGGAAATGTGGCCGCAGAATCACAGCAGGGACACAGCACGCCCCGAGCTCACCTGGGCCACAAACAGAGCCCAGCCAACCGCCTGGTGGACCCTCCAGGAAGAGGAGGCAGAGATAGCCAACAGCCACAGAGTCCGTCCTACGGCCCACCTAGTGGGGAACGGCCCAGCTTCGAAGCTTATCGTCTGGCCCCACATCACCAGGGCGTCAAGAAGGACCCTGGGCAGCTTCTGATCCCAGCCTACGGTACTACCAACAGAGTCCGGCCAAGAATCCGTGAACCCGGGCTCTTAGATTGAAACCTTTGGTTTGTGTGCAAGATTAGGAACAGTGAATGAAAGATGCTTTGGGTCTGGGAGAGAAACGTGGACTCAGATAGACAGCCAGTTTTCTACTAGGCAAACATCCAGCTGGATGGGACTAGAAGGGGAGAAGGGTGTACAGGGGCCAGAGCTTGGGGTTTGCTGAAGGAGAGGGAGAACAATCCGGTGACAACTCCTCTATGCTCCCTACTGGAAGTTTTCCAAACAGCCACCCTATCCCTGAAGGAGAAGGTGTAATCGGTGATAAGTACCACGCAGTCACTTTGAAATCCTAAGACCTTTCAGGCGGCACAGGTGCCCTGATTTTCCCACAGTGACAAAATGTGCAAAGAGAAAGCCCGTCACTATGAGCTGTATGTCTTCTACTCTGCAAGTGTCCTCTTCTCATGGGTTATGGAGGAAGGAGGAGAGTATGATCTTACAAATTATTGGTGACACAATGTCTTGAAGTTGAAATGTTTTTTTAATTATTAAATTTTGTTTATTATTTTTGAAGGGATTAAGTTGTCCCCTTTTAAAAGATTTTCTTTATTTGCGAGAGCGAGAATGAGCAGGGGGGAGAGGCAGAGGGAGAGGGAGAAGCAGACTCCCCAGGGTACGGGCAGCCTGATGTGGGGCTGGATCCAGGGACCCCAAGATCATGACCCGAGCTGAAGGCAGATGCTTAACTAACTGAGCCACTGAGGAGTTCCAAGGTTTTTTCTGTTGTTATTGTTGTTTTTAAGGAAAAGCTTCATCTTTCAGATATGCTTTCCCTATACCCGTTCTTTCCCAAATGGTTTCTAGGTAAGTTATAAGTGGGGCTCAAATGACCTCCTGGTTCCATGGAGGTATGTGCTCTGTCCCCCTAGTCCTGGAAACTCAGAGAGGCTGAGCCCGTCTGGCCCAGGCGCTAGACCCCACTGAAGTGTGACTTTCTGTCTTGGCCATGCCCCCGCTGCCTTCCATGGGTGCAGGCCTCACTCGGCAGCCCAGGTTCCTGACCGCCGACAGCACCCCACTCTCCTGGAGGTTCCCTGGGTGTTAGGAGGCTGAGGGCCATTTGGGGATCCACTACTTGAGTCCCTCAGGCCTTGGGTAACTTCCCTAGACCTGGGAATCCCTAGTTAGGGGCAGAGAGCAGATCCTATAAGCTAGTGAAAAGATAGCTAGAAGGTGTCACTTATTGCCCATGAGTAAGGCAAACGCATAATTTATCATCAAACTGGGACATTTCTGAGGCTGAAAAGAAGCAATATTAATAACAGGACAGGAAGTGAACCCCAGAAACGTCCTGGGTAAACTCAGATCTACTTTCGATGATTTTTCTACTTCCTGTTTTAAGATCAATACTAATGTGTTCTGGATCTTTTGCACCCGTCATTCACATCTGATAGGATTCAGGCCAGGTTCATTCGGGAGGTGTGGTTAGTTAGCTGGGGGTGTTTTAATTCCTATCTTGTGTGTAGGATACATGACTTTGTAACAAGAGTACTCTGAACTATAAGTTGAAAATGGAACTCCTTTTATTTTTAGGTACCCATTTGTACCTTAGTTCACATTTTTTTAGCTCACATTTTGTACAATGTTTGCAAATAATGGTCTCACATGAAGTTCAAGCTAGTAGAGGCTTCAGAAGGTTATGATCTGAGCCCCTTCCTCTGAGCACGAGACTCCTCTATGAAAACTCTGACAAGCAGCTGTGATCCCTCAGTAGCATCTTCTTAAGGGCGTCTGAGCAGACTTTGGACACGGGGGCCAGTGTCTGGGGGAGTCCATCCCCAGGACAGCACTCCCTGGGGGGGGAGGGTGCAGAGAGGAACACGGTCAGGGGTGGGAGCCCGCGGCACTCCCTGAACCGAAAAAGCCACCGAGTGGAACCCAAAAGAATTTCATACTCTAAATACAAACCTAGAAGCATACAGAGCTTTATTTTTCAAGGTGGGAGGCCAGAACATGTTTTATTTAATAGTTTGTCAGCTTGATTTATTTGTTGTAAATATTTAAGTACGAAAATGTGCCCTGTGGGCCTCTGTACTCGAGCCCGTTGTGTGCAAACGTTAGGACAGCCTGTCTGAGGCTGGGGACCCTGCGACCTTACCTGGGGACCGTTTATCCAAAAGTTAAAAGGATTTTTTTTGAACTAAAGCCAAAACTTATATCTTTCTTAACATCCACTCTCTGTATCCTCACTTTATTTTTATAAAATTCTTCAATAGTTCAAATTTCTCCTAACTGAAAACATCTTCCCTCACTTTTCTCAAATGAGCATTGATTTACTGTCAGAAGCGTTCTTCTGGTTCTAGTAAGAAGGAAATAGAAAAACCACAACGTCGCGAGGAGTTATAGGACGTCTTCCACAGCTAAAGGGTATTATGAATTCATAAATTTAATTTGCTGCTTGTGTTCCATATGCATAGCAGGTATAGGATTTCATAAAGAGGAAAAGTTGAGAGAAATGGGGTGATCGTCTTAAGGTCCCCAAACTTGCGGCAGAAGAAGCAGGTCTTTAGCTTGGCAGTTCTAGTAACTAGCTCTTTGACCCCAGAAAAGTCACAATTTGCTCACTCGCAGAAAGCTGTGACCTTTTGTCAAAGCTGCCTCTATGGTTCAAATGGCTAATTTCTGTAGCCGTATGGAGAGCTACATAACAACCGCGTCCAAAGCGTCGTGGTCTAAGACAAGGCCATGTGACCTTCCATGAGTCTGTGTCTGCTGGCCTTTCTTCCAGTGGTCCTGACCGGTCCCTCACGGGGCTCCAGGCGGCTGGGGCTCCGACAAGCCAGCAGGCGTCTGGAGGGCCCTTCTGGGCCACTCTTCCCTAGTCCCTCACGCTTGACTTGCTTGCACGCTGCTGGGAGTGCTCTCTGATGCCTACCTGGGCAGGCTGAAGCCACATAGAGCCACTTTCCAACCACACGTGGTCACTCCCGCCAGTTGGTGAAAGCAAGGGGCTAGGATGGCGTTGGTTCGCGGATGGGAAATAGTCACCCGCTCTCAGAAGGAGCAGCAGGGAAGTCACCTAGCAATGAGGGGCGGGTAAGGGAGGGCGTGATACCCTGGGAACATCAAGGCAGTGATCCCCTGTGGCTCCCTTCTGGCCCCAGTGATTCACAGCCCGCTGAGACCCCAAAGTCTCACGTTGTCCCAGCAGGGGGTGAAGCCCACGAGCAGGTGATGTGCATCAGATCTGGGGCAGGAGGGGCTCCTGGGGTACAGCTCCCCTGGGCTCTGTTTCCGTTGAGCTAGAAAGCCGGCTAGGGCAGCTCAGCCTGGGGCGGCTTACCTAGACACTCATCGCCACCCCAGACGCCTGCGGCTTTCCCCACTCGCCAGGGGCAGCATCCCAGTGAATGAGGACCTCTGTCCCACCCTTTCCATTTTAAGCCTTTGCAGTTCGGAAGGTGCAGCCAGTGAGCCGGGAACTTTGTATCTGACTCAGACCAGTGGCAGCTGGACTTTGAACGGCCTGCGGCACCGCACCTGCCGCATTTCAATACAGCCGAGGCCCCGCCAGCCGTGCCCCACTGCATGCTCTGAGTGCTGTCTAATTTGCGGAAGGCTTCCCAAAATAGACGCTTTGGCGAGGATCTCATCAATGATCAACGATCACTGTTAAAGTCTCATTTCCTCCTGACCCCAAAAACAGAGTGAGTAAGCACTACGCACACCGTGTGCACACTGAGAACCCTCCCTCCGAATGCTTGTATGGCCATCGGTCAGATTTTCAAAGTGACTTGTATCCTGTAAACAGGAACCCCATGAAACAGGAATGCGCATTAGCCGTTTCCTCTGTAGACGGTCAGGCAGAAGACCGCGTTGGCCCTCCTGCTGTGCCCTGTATGAAGCTCTCCGTCCGTCTGCATCAGAAGGTCGTTCCTGAGGTCATTCCATATGCAAGCCTTGGCAGCCGCCACCTATTTGACTCGAGTAAGACAGGGTCAAGTCGGAAATTATTTTGTTCTCTGTTTTGTTTTGTTTGTTTCTTTTCCAAAATAACCTTGTTTGCACATTCCCTTCACTTCCTCCTTTCTCAGACGCGTGCTTACTTTTTAACGTTAATTCTGTATTTTTAGCCCCGTTGTCTATAAATGGAGGGAGCTAGACTCCCAATCCTAATGTTCTAGGTAACTCGAAAAAAAAAATATCAGTTGTAACATCATGTGAGGTTTAGGGCCATATCATACATGACTCGCAAAAAATTAGCTGTGTTACAAATTCTTAGCTTCAGGAATGTGTCGGGAGACACAGGCACACGATGGAGTGCTCTCTCCGCCACTCTCTCCCCCACCGGAAAACAATTCTAACTTGTCTTGATATAGCAAAATATTGGGAAAGACGTTTTCAGTTGGCCAGTCATTTTTGCTGAAACAACGAAGTTCAGGCTGCCATTACCCCAGGAACAAGGGGACAAAAGAATGATAAATGACTTGCTCCCCAGCTGCGTCCTTTTCAAAAGGGTGCTTTTCACTAGTCTCTGGATCCCACATGCAGAAGAGCCTCCTACAGAACAAAGAAGCGAAGCATCATGCCACAAGACATTCATTTAAATGTCACTTATGCACGGGGTAATGAGTATTGAAGGAGTTCCATTTGAGATAATAAAGCAATTTAAGGGAAGGAAGATGAAGTAATTAATTATTCAAGGGCAAGGAATTCTGCTTCGCTTCGGGCCCCCGGACCGCCTTTCCTCCTGGCTGTGTGAACCAGAAAGTGGTTGCATGCAAGATGTCTAAGTACTTCCTCGAGTCAGAAACCCACCGCAGCTCCCAGGAAATGGCCAGCCCTCTACGACCGGCCAAGGAGAAGATGCGTGGCGCCATCTTCTCCTGGATCTGGTACTTCCTCACGGGGGGCTCTCCACAGCTTCTCCGTGGGCAGGCGACTTCGGCCCCTAACCCTCCAGCAAGCCCAGGGACAGAAGTGCATCAACATCAAGGTCGATTCCGAGAATCCTGCCTTCCAGCAGTGTGTTTTTAAAGAGAACACCTGAAAACCAGTGGTGGTTGGGGGGGACGTTCCTCTCCGCCGGATGGGGAGGCTCCCTCTGTCGCCGCTCTGCCCATCTGGCCACCACCACGACGACAGTGGGCCATTTGCCTTCTCTGAGAGAGTTAGACTATGTCCCCTTTTTGCTCTGAATACAGGCTTTGAGGGTGATGTAAGGTAAGGCTTCCTTTTAGTTCAACATGGCAGAACACACTGCTTTAACCCAAATGCGTTTCTCCAAAATCTTCCTGTGTTAGTCAAAGCTTTCCAGGGAACTAGAACCAGCAGTGGTGTGTCTCGTGTGTGTGTGTGGGGGGGGGGGCTGGCTTGTGCGATTGCAGAGGCTGACAAGCCTAAGGTACATAGTGGGGTTACCATTGGAAGGCCAGCAGGCTCTGGACCCAGAGAGACTCACAGTTCCTATTGGCATCTGAAGGCAGGAGAAGGCTGTCGTCCTCCTAGGAAGGCAGGCAGGCAGGAGGAATCCCCTTTTTCTTGGGGAAGGGTCAATTCATCCTATGACGCCCACGCACATTAGGGACAACCATCTGCTTTACTCGGTCTACTGATTTAAACGTTAATCCCACCCGGAAACACCCTGACAGAGACACCCAGAATAATTCCTGACCAAATGTCTGGGCACATGAAATGGTCCACGGTAGGAGAGGACAAAGGGAGAGCGGCGGAGACCAGAGTCACATGCATGAGACGCAGACAGAAGCCGGGGAGGCTGCGGCAGCAGGAAGAGAAGGTTCTCCCTGGCCTGACTCCTGGGGCCAAGGGGTACTGAGGGAGAGGGAGTGTCTAGAGAAGCACAAGCCAAAACGGTGAGTCACAAAAGCAAACGTGCTCTCTGCAGAAGGTGTGCAGGGACCGCGCACCCCGTGTTCAGGGGAGCGGCGTGCTGAACCCCAGGGTGAAAGCAGAGAAGTGATCACCGAGACAGTGAAATAAGATCTTCCTGGAAGGACGGGAGTCACACAGCCGGTGCCCCGGATTGGGCACCAGGGGTGGCGGGGGCGGGGGGGGCAAGCCCCCTTCCAGGGGCCTGAGCTGGGGAGAAGCTGAGGCACACCCAGGCAAACCACAGGAAGTACCACACTGATGGGTGAAGGCTTCCATTAATGCAAACGTCTTTGCGATCACTGAGTCTAGAGGTCAGCCCAGGAGCAAGGCGTCCTAGAGGATGGGCCACTGCGCGGCTGACCCCCCAGTAAGGAGACTGCCC
>PITA01016517.1:0-46427 GCA_004023965.1 Spilogale gracilis
AAAGAAAGAAAGAAAGAAAGAAAGAAAGAAAGAAGAAAAGAAGAGACCAAGGAAGGGAGAAAGAAGAGAGGAAGGAAGAGAAAAGAAAAGAGAGGAAGGAAGGGAGAAAGAGGAGAGGAAGGAAGGAAGGAAGAAAAAGCAAAACTCTGGACTTCATGGCTTCACTGGTCAATTTCACCAAGCATTTAACAAAGAACTAATACCAATCCTTCTCAAACTTTTCCCAAAATTTGAAGGGGAGGGAACACTTCCTAACCCATTCTGTGAGGCCCAAGACCCTCATATCAAAGCCAGACAAAGAAGAAAAGAAACAGACAAACAAGAAAAGAAAACTAAAGACCAATGAAAAATCCTCAGCAAGATACTAGCAAACAGAATTTTGTTTTTAAAACATTTAAAATCAGGAACACCTGGGTGGCTCAGGCGGGGTCAGGGTCCTGAGATTGAGCCCTGAGACTCCACACTGGGTGTGGAGCCTACCTGGGATTCTCCTCCTCCCTATGTCCCTTTACAACCCCCTCTTTCAAAAAAAAAAAAAAAAAAACCTCTTTCCCACTTCTCTGGAAAATAAATAAATAAATAAAACATTGAAAATCAAGCTATATCAAATATTTTGAGAAAAAAATCAATCTGCTCTTCTCCCCAAATGTATTTCTTATCCACAGTTGCAAGCTAAAAAACTCAAAAAATAAAAAATAAAAGTTTAACAATAAGAATCACCATCAACACAGAAAATAACCCTCAATCTTCTCTCAAGGTAGTTATCCTCATTGTTCTACAGGAAGAGGTTGGCAAAATGAAAAGCTCCAAGTATGAAGTCTGCCATTTCAAATAATTTTGCCAATGTTTCTGTAATAGCAATGGCCAGAAAGCTAACTGCACACAGTTAAATTAGGTTACATTTTAAACCTTTGTGCTGATGAAATTTACCAAAAAAGAACCCCACCACATACAACAACTTCTGTAGGATGCAGAATACTATAGTATTTGGTAGTATGCCCAACTCCTCTCCATAATTTTGTTTCTTTAAAGAATAAAAATAGCAAAAACTTCAGGGGCAACAGTGTGTCACAACAGGCTATTTGACAGGGTGTCTATATTTGCTCCATGTTTGTCCTCAAGCAAGGAGCCGCCCTTAAAGTCCACAATCTTTTCCTGCTCTTTCTCTAGCCACAGTAACCTTTTGTATCCTTCTTTCACTAGCAGCATTCTGCCAAAGACTACAGGAAGTAAATTAATACACAGAACTTGCCTTTAGCAATTTCAGTTTGAGTACTGCAAAGGATTTTACCAACACCTCAAGTGGTTAGCTAACTGCAGTCAAAAGCCAGATTTGATTTTACCCTAATATTTAATGTTGTTTAGTGACTCTTACACGACTTCCGTGTTTTCAGAGATTCATTTATTCTGTTTGTATGAATAGATATGCAACACATCTGTTATTTCTGGAGAATTACAAAGTGAATTTCAGAAACCATGCTTAAAATAAAACATTAATACTCTTGTAGGAAATTGAAAGTATTAAGCAACTTGAAAAAATTCAGGGCTCAAAGACCTTCAAGTGTAAATAAGGTTACACAATATTATTTTCTTTTTTTCTTCCTTCCAACATTCCCCTAAAACTATATTACAAATTTACTTTGCATGTGCTTCAGATACTGTTTTTCAGATTGCTGTCATATGATCAGTTCACTTGAACTATTTCCTTTTATGATATTTCTCTACGGGGATGGCTCATCTGTACGCTCTCTAAATTTCACAAATAATACCCAAACTTTTTGGCCAATTAATCCTCTGCATGGAGGATGACATTACACCATTAGTAATAATTCTATAAAGGTCATATCACTGTCTTTGAAGGAAAAGAAGTTAATATACTTAATTGGAAGGTAACACACAACCACAGAATGTAAGCCCTCTAAGTGCTAGAACTTTTCCTTCTCTTTTGGGCAGTGCCCTAGTACCTAGAAGAGGGCTCAATAAATATTTCTCAACACATGGAAACTGGTATACTCAAAATAAACTTCTAATTTAAAAACAGAATTCTGGGGCACCTGGGTGGCTCAGAGGGTTAAGCCTCTGCCTTCGGCTCAGGTCATGATCTCAGGGTCCTGGGATCAGCCCCACATCGGGCTCTCTGCTCAGCAGGGAGTCTGCTTCCCCCTCTTTCTCTGCCTGCCTCTCTGCCTACCTGTGATATCTCTCTCTCTCTCTCTCTCTCTCTCTCTCTCTGTCAAAATAAATAAAATCTTTAAAAAATAAAATAAAAACAGAATTTTATTAAATAATTAAATGTAGTAATAAATCCTTCTAGGGCACAAATTCTCATTATCTTATGGTCTAACTAAGGAAACATCAACATTCACAAGAATGAGCTCCTGACAGAGGTGAACCACCAAACTAAAATATTAAAAAGGAACCAAACACAACCACCATATTTTTTTCTTAAAGATTTTATTTATTTATTTGACAGAGAGAGAGATCACAAGTAGGCATAGAGAGAGGAGGAAGCAGGCTCTCTGCTGAGCTGAGAGCCCGATGTGGGCCTCGATCCAAGGACCCTGAGATCATGACCTGAGCCGAAGGCAGAGGCTTTAACCCACTGAGCCACCTGGGCGCCCTCCCAACCATCATATTCTTAAAGGCTGTTTTAACACCAGCAAAACTGTTAGAGGTGATTGTGTTCATATAAAGTGCAATTCCATTTCTGAGGTATTTAGATACTCTTAACTACTCAGACGATGTATCAATGACAATTAATAGTAAGATCTACTAAACTTCCTGAAAAAGAAGCCTATAATAGTGTCATTACCAAACATTACTATTAGACAGTTGGTACAAAAATGTTTCACATACTTTCAATGTAACAACTAGCAGACTCTTCCCACCATAAAACCAAATGTTCTAATTTTCAGCTGATTTTCAAATATGCTTAAATGTAATGGTTAAGAATATATATTGGCTTTTATAATACTTCTTAATCTGAAATGTTTAAGTTAAAATTAAATTCTCAATGTTTGATCTTTCTCCAATTGTGCCTTGCCAAAATTTCAACATAACAAAATTTAACGTTTTTTTAGAGCACCAGCAATATGTGATATAGCAAAAAAAAATACAGGCATGGTTTGAGACAGTTAGATAAATGATTTTTAAAATCTACTATCATTATTATAAATTTAATCAGGCTTGAAAATTGGCAATAACAGGGATGTGTTCTAATCCATCCAAGTCACCAAAACAAACCATAAAATCTTATAAGGCCCAACATCAACTACACAATATTTCTGCTCTATTTAACAGAAATCTAATCATGAAGGGAAAAATGAAAAATCCCAAATGCAAAAAGCATCATATAGTACAAATGACCAGACATACCAGAAAAGTCAATGCCATGAAAAACAAAAAAAGGTGGAGGAATTCTAAATAAAATCAAGAGACACTATTCACCAAACACAATGTGCAAACCCTAACTGGATCTTGGGAAGAGAGCTTATAGACATTTCAGAAATAAATGAGGATATCTGAATATAAACTACATATTAGATATTACAGAATTATTATTCATTATCTTGGGTATGATGATGACATTATAATTATTTGGGGAAATGTTCTTGTTCTTAGAAGATGCAAAGTGAAGTATGTAGAAGTATGATGACAGCAGCTTACTTTCAAACAGTACAACTTAGGAAAATGTGTATTGACACAATATTAATATAGTGAAATGTTAATAACTGGTTAATATAGATGCAATTAACAGTATTCTTTTTTTAAATATTCTTCTAACATTTCTGCAGATTTGCAGTTTTTCCAAATAAAGTATTAGAGAAAAAATGTTATTAGGTCAGTAAGTTTCTCCATATTTCTTTTTTTTTTTAAGATTTTATTTATTTAAGAGAGAGAGAATGCGCACACACAAGTGGGAAAGGGGCAGAGGTAGAAGTAGCAAATTCCCACCGAGCCAAGAAACCAGGAGCCTGATGATCCCATGACCTTGAAATCAGGGGCCAAGCTAAAGTTGGAGGCTTAACTGGCTGACCTACCCAGACACCTCTCTTCATATTTCAATTCAGTAAAAAATTCCAAAATCTAAAGTTGGTTAACATAATGAAAATTTCATTTTGTAAATCTTTTATAGCTTAAAGTCTTAATTTAATGGATTCTTGTTATGGATACATTTTAAATAACTTGGATTATAAAGCAAATTTCAATAAAGCTGATCCTACTGCATGGATTTCTATTATAAAATCTGAGTTACTGTTACATTTTTGAAGACTTAAAAAATTTTTAAAGACTTTACTTAGAGATAGTCTTTCAAAAAATTCTGGCATAAAAAAAATTAAGTAGTTATCCTAATGAAACAGAAGATGTTCTCCTAGTGGGAGAATTTTTACAATGCTTCCCAAAGGCAAGAAGATCCTCCCACTACTTTACCTCATACTATTTCCCAGACACATAGGACTTGGAATATCTGTTTATACATGCAAAGGTCCACAAATTTAAGTAATCACTCTCTACTAGGAAAATCCATTATCTAACAAAACTAGGTTACAACAATTTACAGAAATAAGTAAAACTGAAACATTAAATACAGTAAAGACCATCTTATATAAGTACACAGTGATTGAGAAGCCATTTCATATTCACTACTGTATCTGACAAGCCTGAAAAGACAGGAGGGGAGAATGGTCATCATTCTTCTCTCAAAAATAACATAAAAATGAAGGTCAGAGAAGTAATTTTCCTAGTACTGTCAATTTGATGTATTTCAGACGGAACATTCCTGTCTTTGAATTAGTGTCCCATTTCTTGTCCATAAAATGAAAAGTATGGAGTCAGTGGTTACAGTAATAAATACAAATAAAATAATTAGATATCTACTCCCACACCCTCCCAAAATGCCAAAAAAGGACAGCCCAACATGAATATATTATATGTAATAAATGTAATGTTAGGAATATTTATATTTTGCAACATATTCCTCAGTTTATGAAAGCCATTAGGAGTATCCTTTCTTAAGGTCCCCTGCCACATTTCAACTTTTCTTCAAACAACGAAACCTCTATATAGCCTGGGGAAAAAAAAAAAGAACAAAAACATAGCTAATCAAGTCTATTAAGATACTTATTTTTTAAAACATTTTAAGATCTTTGAAATCAGGGCATATCTAACCACTGACACCATCTCACAACTGCTGTTCTGTTGGCTTGAGGAGACAACTGCAACTCTTACATATTTCCAATAACAAGCATATAAAAATCCCGAGTGTTGTCTAAAAACCTTCACTAACACGGTCTGCCAAGATCAAGACATTTCCTGCATGAAAACCTGGAGAACGTTATCAGGAAAGGGGAAAAATTCCTGGAGACAATACTGGGATATTCTGTTAAGAAATGCTACACTACTAATATACCAAGGTGTACAGAGGTAATATAGTATGATAAAAGAAGTAAATTAATGTCTCTGTATCTAAAAAAGTTATTCAGAACAGCCAGACTTTGAATAGGAAGACATTTTAGAAATGCCTTTGTCAACTTATTACATGTATGTTTCCCTTTTAAAATATGGCCAAGAAATAGACAATTTAAAATAACACTCCTTTTTTTTCATAACTGAGTAAAATAACACTTCTGATTAATGCTGAAAGAATTCTTTCAAAATTATAAGCAAATGATAAAGAAAGCACAGTGTCACACACAGTTTAACTGGAATTTCTGTTGTTAGAAAAAAAAAAAACCAAATTTCTCCTAAAAAACAGATGCCAAAATATTTATATCATCTAATAGTGGCAAAACACAGAAAACAGACACTCTCATATACTGCTGCTAGGACCATAAATAACTATTTTTTGTTGGAGCACCTGGGTGGCTCAACTGTTAAGCACCTGCCTTGGGTTCAGGTCATGGTCCTGGGGTCCCGGGATCAAGCCCTGCATCGGGCTCCCCACTCGGCAGGAAGCCTGCTTCTCCCTCTCTCACTCCCCCCTGCTTGTGTTCCCTCTCTAGCTGTGTTTCTCTCTTTCAAATAAATAAAATCTTTTTAAAAAAATAATTTTTGCAGTACACTCATTAAGACTACTAACGCCTTAAAAATGTTTATAACTTCTGGGGACCTGAGTGGCTCAGTGGGTTAAAGCCTCTGCCTTCAGCTCAGGTCATGATCTCAGGGTCCTGGGATCGAGGCCCGCATCAGGCTCTCTGCTCAGCGGAGAGCCTGCCTCCTCTCTCTCTGCCTGTCTCTCTGCCTACTTGTGATCTCTCTGTCTGTCAAATAAATAAATAAAATCTTAAAAAAAAAAAATGTTCATAACTTCTGACCCAGAAATTTCACTTATAGGAACTGGTGGAAGGAAATAACCAGAGATGAATGTAAAGCAGTTCAGCCTAATAATGCTTATATCAAAAAAAGTAAAACTAGAAAAAAAACTAATAAATATTAAATAAATAAAATGTTAAATGTTATACACCAAATAAAATTAAATATAATTATTCCAAACTGTAATATGCAGTTACTTCAACAACAATATAGAAAGAAAGATGTTCACTGTTATTGGTAACTAAAGAGAGGATACCCTGAACAAAACATTTATAAATTTTAAATAAACTCTTTCAATATATGTAAGTTATACATATGTTCATTAAAAAAAACTATAAGGTTATATGATAGCACAATAATTTTAATTTATTAATTAAGGCAATCTCTACAAGATGGGGACAAGTTTTTTTCTTCTAGTTGATTTCCAATATCTTCTACAAAAATATATTTAATTTATGTTATATCCATATGAAAGAAATTGTGCAGCTCTTTAAAACTGTATCAGGCATTGTATTAGAGTATTTGGTATACTCAGAGCTGGGGGGGTAAACTACTTTCTTTATTAATTTAATTAGAAAAACAGGACCAGGAATCAATGACTATAACTCAAATAAGAGATATGCAGCAATTACAGATAAAACGCAGGCTGAGGGGCACCTGGGTGGCTCAGTTGGTTAAGCAACTGCCTTCAGCTCAGGTCATGATCCCGGAGACCCAGGATCGAGTCCCACATTGGGCTCTCTGCTCTGCAGGAAGCCTGCTTCTCCCTCCCTCACTCCCCCTGCTTGTGTTCCCTCTCTAGCTGTGTTTCTCTCTGTCAAATAAATAAAATCTTTAAAAACAAAAAACAAAAAACACAGGTGAAACAAGAGGCTACAGACTAAGGAAAGAGGCCTCTAAGAAAATGGAGGTTTTGATGAACTAGATGACATATTTATAACACTGGAAAAAAGAAAAATAAAAGAAGAACCTAATGCATAGAGATAGTTGAGAAGAGTTAACATTGTTTAGGTGTCAGTTCTTCCCAAACTGACCTAAGGATTCAAAGCAATCACAATCAAAACCCCAAAACCCTAAGGAAATGAACAGACTGATTCTAAAAGGTCTGGAAATTTAAAAAAGGGCCAAGAACAGTGAAAACTCTAATATTACCAGCTACCAAGGTGAATTATAAAGTTATAGTAATTAAAACTGTAATATGGGCAGAGATTTAAAAAAAAATACACTAGTGGAATATAAGTCCAGAAACAGACTTACACATAAGCAGCTACCTACATATGCTGCTGCTGAGAATGCAAAATTATACAACCAATAGGGAAAACAGTTGACCATTTCTTAAAAAGTTAAAAATAAACTTACCAAATCACCTGGCAATTCCAGTCCTAGGTATACATCTAAGAATATGAAAACACAGATCCAAATAATAACCACTATGTGAATGTCTATAGTAGCATTAAACATAGCTCAACTCGGGACACATTCCAAGTATCTATCAATTACTGAATAGCTAAACAAAATGTAGTGTGTGTATGGGTGTCTGTGTATCCATACCATGGAATATTACTCACCAATAAAAGAAATGGATTACGGATACATGACAAAACATGTACAAACTTCAAAAACATTTGCTAAGTGAAAGCCAGGCAAGACTATATCTTATCATAAAAGTACATTTTCATGACATGTCCAGAAAAGGCAAATTTATAGACATAAACTGCCCTCTGAGGCAACAGAGACTGACTGCAAACAAGTATAGAAAACTCAATGGATTAAGAGAACTATTTTAAAATTAAACAGTGCTGACAGCTGCATAAGCCTATAAATCTGCAAAAGCAGTTTAATTATACATTACAAATGGATGATATTTAATGATGTATAAGTTATGCCTCTCAAACGTATTTAGCAAGGGAAAGCAAGCAGGAAGCTATAAATGAAATGTCTGGTAATATACTGGTAATAGTTGAGGCCAGGTAATAGCTAATAAGAATTCACTGTTCTGATCCCTACTTTCATATATGCTTGAGAATTTTTCATAAAAATTTTTTTAAAAAGAAAACAAAAATAACTTTTTTTTAAGATTTTATTTGTTTAAAAAAAAAAGATTTTATTTATTTGACAGAGAGAAACACAACCAGAGGGGGAACACAAGCAGGGGGAGTGAGAGAGGGAGAAGCAGGCTTCCCGCCACGCAGGGAGCCCGATGTGGGACTAGATCCCGGGTCTCCGGGATCATGACCTGAGCCGAAGGCAGTCGCTTAACCAACTGAGCCACCCAGGCGTCCCAACAAATAACTTTTTTAATTGGCAAAAGATCTGAACACTTTATCAAAGAATATGTACCAAGAGCAAATAAACACATGAAAATAATGCTTAACATCATTAACTATTAGGTAAATGCAAATTAAAACCACAATGAACACCACTGTGAACCTATTACAATATGTGAAATTGAAAAGACTATTATCTTGTGTTAGGGAGAATGTAGAACTGACACTTTCATATACTGCAACTTCTTTAGAAAATTATTTGGCATTTACTTAAGAAGACCCAGCTATTCTACTCCTACGTATTTACCCAAGAGAAACGAAACCATCCGTCCACACAAAAATGTTCACAGCAGCTTTATTTATAATATCTAAAAATAGAAACAATTCAAATGTCCATCTGGCTGTGTTTCTCTCTGTCAAATAAATAAAATCTTTAAAAAAATAAAAAAAGAACTAGGACATTTGGTGACACTACAAAGGGCTAATTTCCAAGATCTATAAAGAACTCTTCAAACTCAACACCCTCCCCTCCAAAAAAATGATCACATCAGAAAAAATGGGCAGGAGACATGAACAGACACTTCTGCATAGAAGACATACAAATGGCTAATGGACACATAAAAAAAATCCTTCATGAGAACACGCAGCAATCTGATTTCAGCCGCAACAACTTCTTTCTAGAAACATCACCAGAGGCAAGGGGAACAACGGCAAAAATGAATATTGGGACTTCATCAAGAAAAAAGCTTTTGCACAGCAAAGGAAACAATCAACCGAACCAAAAGATAACCGACAGAATCAGAGAAGATGTTTGCAAATGATGTATCAGATAAAGGGCTAGTATCCAAAATCTATAAAGAACTTACCAAACTCAACACCCAGGGGTGCCTGGGGGGCTCAGCTGGTTAAGCGGCTGCCTTAACCAGCGCAGGTCATGATCCCAGGGTCCTAGGATTGAGTCCCACATCAGGCTCCCTGCTCAGTAGGGAGACTCCCTCTTCCTCTCCCTCTCCCTCTGCCTGCTGCTCTGCCTACTTGTGCTCTGTATCTCTCTCTAAAATAAATAAATAAAATCTTTTTTAAAAAACTGGAAAAAAAAAAAGGAGGTGAATGAATAAACAAACCGTGGTATATCCATATAATGGAATACCACTCAGCACACACAAAAAATGAACTATTGATATACACAACATAAAATTATAAAATAATTATGCTGATAAAAGAAGCCAGAGTACATATCATATAATTCCATTCATATAGAATTAAAATTCTAAAAAATGCAGACTAATCTATAGCGATAAAAAGTAGATTAGTGATTGCCTGAATGATAATAGGGAAAAGACAATCATGAAGGAGCAAAAGGGAGGGATTATAATGAGACACGAGGAAACTCTTGGTGGCTACAGACATGTTCTTATCTTGATTGTGATGATAGTTCCGCAAGTATATAACTCAATAAGGGTGGGTTTTTTTTTAAGAATTTATTTTTAAATAATCTTCATACCCAATATGGGGTTCAAATTCACAACCCCGAGATCTGGAATTACACGTTCTGAGCCAGCCAGGCACCCCGAAGCTGCTTAAGAAAAAAGTCAGTATAGTGCATACTTGTGTAAGAGTGAGAGCAGTAAAGAGGGAGGGGCACAAGACAGATTTTTGGGGTGGTGTTAATTTTCTGTTTCTTAACGTGGGTACTAGTTGTATGGGTATATGTTCACTTTGAAAATTCATGGAGCTGTACTTAGAATTTATACATATATATATATATATATACACACTATGTATTTATATTTTTAAACAGCTTATTAAAAGAAATAGGCTATTCCTATACATTCATCAGAATGTCACTTTTAGTTTTAGACAGTACCAAGTGTTGGCAAAGACGTGGAGCAACTAGAACTCTCATACTTTGCTGCTGAGCATGTAAACAGGTATAATCACTTGAGAAAGCCAGTTGTAACTATTAAAAAGTGCTAATATACATATATACCTAGTGACACAGAAGTTCTACTCCCAGTGTTTACCCAACAGAAATGCATCCATTATGTCCACCAAAAAAACATGTACAACAGTTTTCCTTAGAAGCAACAGTCAAAATCATCCAAAACTGGAAGCAATTCAAATTTTAATCATCAGTAAACTGGAAAACAAATTGTGATATATTCATTCAGTGGATATTATTATATAGTAATTAAAAAGAATAAGCTACTCCTACACACAACATATATGAAGCTCAAAACTTAAAACAATCCAATGGTAACTATTCTGAAAATAATCAGTGAAAGGTAAGAGTTACTTGAAAGTTAAGAGTAATGACTGCTTCTCAGACCCTGGTAATTAATGTTCTACTTCTTAATCTAAATAGTACCTATAGGACTGTGTTCACTTCATAAAAATGTATAAAACAGTACACTCAAGATTTGTCTATCTTACTATACATATGCTGTTTTTCAATTTCTAAATCTTTTTCTTTTAACTTCTTACACCTAAACTCATGACCTCAAGATCAAGTCACATGTTCTACTGACTAAGCCAGCCAGAAACCCCTATTGCAATTTTTAAAATCTACCCCCCAAAATTTCAACCCTATACTGACCCAGAGAAGGAAAGAAAAAGAAATAATATAAATAGTCCAGCTGTTCTCTCTGACCACATTCCATCACCAATGAGGGTAGGTCCTTTGAGAGCAAATGCAAATAATAAGCCTGACATAATCAGTGGGTACCAGCAAAATCCACAGACAGAATATGTCAGTCATTTGAGAGGTTTCTCTACTACTGATAAGAAGTAAAAACACTGTTGAGGCAGTTAAAGAAGAGTGTCTATAGAGATAGCTTTGTCTATTTCATCAAGAAATAAATTGAAAAATTAATTGGAAAAATACTGAAGAGTAAGAAGAACTGAGAAAAATCACCTAAAAAGTAAATATGACAAATAACAAGAAAAATTAGCACCCCGATTCTCCAAATGATTTCTCCCAAGAAGAGAGACACTGGAACACTTTAACTTCTGAATATTATTATTCTATGAAATTTTAAAATATACATAAGTTATCTTATACAGTTTATACATTATTATATAGAACTGTAATCACTTCTCGGCCTTTTGGCTAAAATCAAGTGTATTATATAGAACTGTATAAACAAAACTAGGAGTAATTTACTTAAAAGACATTTAAAGAGATTTTTCAAGAATAAATTAGACTGCTCTGTAAAATGCAATTCCACTGGACTATATAATACATATACACAAAAATACATATATCTACAAATAAATAACAAGCACATGTTATAAACACACATAAAAACATATGTATATGCACTTAATACAAGAAATAGAAGTCTAAATATATCATTTAGAGTTAGAAAATAACAAAGGCACTAAAACAGTGCCAAATTACAATGGAAAGAGTAGGCCAAAAGGAATGGCTTAGGAAGCTAATTTCTTACTTATTATAAGAAATAATCCAGCAATAATGCCTAGAGTTGACAAATCATGAATCTGTTATAAGCACATTATTTAAAGATATGGAAATGACCAGTAGGAGAACCAAAATAGTCATCTACTTTTAATCTTTTCTCTGAAGATGGTGATTGTGATTGGGACAAAGGACTGCTAATTTTCATGCAATTTAATGTACTGTCTTATATTTTTAATCATGAGCCTGTCCTATTTATTTGATTATTAAAACTTTAAATCATGTTCCAAATATACAAAAATTTTCATTTCATATAAATTTTAAGATCAGATCATATACTTTGGTCCCAGTAGAAACATCTATAAAAGGCCTAATAACTACTCTATTTTACAGGTTTATTCAGAGGATTACACCAGATAATGTATGTAAAATAACCAGCAAAATGACTAGTACAAGGATTCAATAAATTTTAGCTATTATTACTGTACTTACTATATTTACACAGAATAAGGTTCAACACAAATTATTAGAACTGATACTAATTCATTATGTAAAGTACCTAACAAGCATTCAATAACTAATGACTAAATTAATGAATTAAAGAATCTATATAGCTTTCAAGAGATAGATATTTATTTTCTAAGATTACCAAGGAAAATACAGTTACCTTGTTAACTACAGTGAAATCAAAATAAAACTAAGATCAAAACCTAACATTTATAATTTTGGGAGTGGGAGGAGATAAACTTTAGAATTCTATTCCACATATAAAGTAACTGCTTACAAGAGCCAAAATTTCCAAATCATGTCAAACTATTTTTATACAAGGAAAGATAGTTATTAATTCTTAACATATCTACAAAATGATATACCAACATAATTTTTTCCTGGCACATTTAGTTATCTGGAAGCAAATAAGATTCTAATCATAATAAAAGAAGGAAATGCTTAAATTTCCCTAGAAATAGCACTATGCCATCCATTGAAAGTACATCATTCTCTATCCACAGAGACCTAAATAGAAATAAATGCCTAACTGGATAAAATAAGATTAACCTTCCATAAGACTATAGAGAATAGGATATGCTAGGGAATGAATATACAGCTGACCTTTGAACAATGTGGGGATTAGGGGTGCCAACCATAAATGTACTCAGAAATCCACATATAACTTTGACTCCCCAAAATTTAACTACCAAAAGCCTACTGTTGACCAGAAGACTTACTGATAACATAAGCAGTCAATTAACACATATTTTGTATATGTATTACATACAGTATTTTTACAAAAAAGTAACCTAAAAAATGTTAGTAAGAAAATTGAGGAAGAAGAAATACACTTACAATACTGTACTAAATTTATTGGGGGAAAAAAAACATGTATAGGCAGAACCCTGCAGTTCAAGTCCATGTTGTTCAAGGGTCAAGTATATATACTTATAAAATGTATGCATTATTATTTACACTTGTAAAAACTTTACAAATTCTATAAATATTATCTTCTCTCCAAAGATTCATAACCTTCACTGTAATAAGGAGCAACTTACCTCCTCATCTAGATATTCAAATAGAGTAAAAGAAGGAGGAAAGTGAGATACCCAGAAATAAAACGAAAAACAGGATGCAGGAATAACAAAGTTTCTCTCCAACAACCACATCTGCCTTTAAGCCAAAGAAGAGGTATACCAAGAATGGTCATCTCAATTTCCAAGCTTACCTGTGCATACTCTCTTTCAATGGCAGCTTTCTTCTGACTGAATGTCCTAAAAACACAAATAAAAATTCATTACCAGAAGTATAACAATAATTTTATGTAAATTTATCAACCCACCCTCAGATACTACATGGTAAACTGCGTTCAGAGAAAGGACAATATTTTATTCATTTATGTTCATAGTAGTACTGTTGACAAAAGACTCTGGAGTCAGAAAACCAAATCAAACATTCAAATTCTACCTCCACCACATACCAGCTGTATGACCCTGCTCAAGTCACTTGATTTCTGATGCCTCAAAATGGGGATAGTAACAGTATCCACATCACAGGAACAGTTTAAAATTTACTTAATTAAAATATATTAAGTGCTCTGTGTCACACACAGTAAAAGCGATACAATGTTAGCTACTTTTATGACAATGCATGTAGGCACTAAAAATGTTTGCTGAACTTAACTAAGGTAGAGGGAACTATAGAAAACAAAGTAAAAAATTGAATTCGGGGGGGCACCTGGCTGGCTCAGTTGGTAAAGCATGTAACTCTTGATCTCAGAGTTGTAAGTTCAAGTCCCATGTTGGGTATAGATTACTTAAAACAATTACTTGAAAAAAAACAAAACAGGGGTGCCTGAGTGGCAGTCAGTTATGCTTCTGATTATTGGTTTTGGCTAAGGTGGTGATCTCAGGGTCATGAGAGCAAGCCCCCCCCCCCAACCTCCATCAGACTCCATGCTCAGTATAGTCTGCTTAAGACTGTCTCTCCCACTGCCCCTCCCCCACCACGTGCTCTCTCTCTCTTGCTCTCACTCTAAAATGAATAAAACTTTTAAAAAAGAAGAAAATCAAATTCTGATCAGCTTAGCAACATGAAAAATAGTCAAATCAATTCCTTCACTCCAGTCCTTTTTAACAAGAGTTACAAAACAAAGTACAAGGACACTAAATGTGGTATGGTGGGTGTACCCTTTCCATACAGGTATTATACTTTATAGATTCTATGGTAACACTTTTCATATTTTAACATTGATGATACTGGGATTCATCTTTTAGTAATGATTAGCAGTATTTTCTTCTACCTTAACAGCACATGAAATAACAGTACACCTTATAAATTACAGGCAAGGGAGTCAATGAAATATGACAATACAGACAATTTACCTTGACTAGTTTGAGCTTAAGACTTTTCTGTTAGGGGCCAGGTATCTGTACTCTTACAAGCACTTCACTAAGGCAGCAATATCAGAGTAAAAGGTGAAAAATATAAAGAAAAAGGCAAGATTTTAAAGAAAAAAAGACAATTTAAGGTGAAACTTCCACTTTAACATACTAACATGACTATTCATTTCTTATATAAGAAAAACAACTATTTAAAATCTTACTACATTTGTTCTGAGTGAATAACTGTTATTTAGCCTTAAAAAGGAAGGAAATACTGACACATATGATCTAACAAGGATGAACCTTAAGGACATTATGCTGAATGAAGTGAGTCAGTCACAAAAAGGCAAGTACTCTAGGATTCCATTTATATGAGGTACTTAGAGAAGTCAAAATCATACAGACAGAAAGAATGGAGGTTTCCGGGTCAGGAAGGAGAGGATCAGAGGAGTCATTATTTAACCAGTATAGTTTCAGCCTTACAAGATGAGTAGTTCTGGAAATGGATGATATTGACAGTTGCAGAAGAATATGAAGTACTTAATACCACTAAGCTGTACACTTAAAAATGGCTAAGATAGTACATTTTAGGTCATACATACTTTACTACAGTAAAAAACTGGAAAAAAGGAGAGCGAGACCCTTTTCCCTAAGGAGTAATGCACTTTTTAAAGCATTTAACACAGTCCTTTAAAATATAGTCTACTGTCCTTAAAGCATATAAACTATCTATTATATACACATATATAAGTACACTGTATGCATTTATATACTGTTTTATATAACTCACACATTAAAATAGTAATTAAGTTTTCTCTGGGTAGTAGAATTACAGACTTTCAACTTTCTTCTTTTGCTTTTGCTTCCATTATTTTCTGTGTTTTAGTAAGAATACCTATCTTATTTGGAAAAAAGTAAGTCCTTATTTTTAAATAAATGCACACATAAACACCTGCATACATGTTTTAGGTACCCATGCTGTTTTACTAAAATTGTACCAGAAATTATTATGACTAGTACTACGAAATATGTGATATTCCCACCTACCATAAATACCCAGGCAAAAGAAACCAATTAAAATGAACTAGCTGTTCCTTTCCCCATTAAAAAATCTGAAAACTTATCCATATTTTTTTTTAAAGATTTTTATTTATTTGACAGAGAGAAACACAGCCAGAGAGGGAACACAAGCAGGGGGAGTGAGAGAGGAAGAAGCAGGCTTCCTGCCGAGCAGGGAGCCCGATGTGGGACTCGATCCCGGGTCTCCAGGATCATGACCTGAGCCGAAGGCAGTGGCTCAACCAACTGAGCCACCCAGGCGCCCCTACTTATCCATATTTGAAAGGAGGTGGAATTTTTTAATATTTTACAAAACATGAAAGCAAATATTTAATCTATTTACTTAATAGTAGTATTTATTTAGTATTTAGTATTTATTTATTTAGCTTGAAAGCTTAGATGTAACTCATCTTGAAATAAGGATATTCAAATAAAGTCACCAAGAAAATAGGAACTCTTTTACTCTGAACATGCGTATCAACTAATTTTAAAGTTCTCAGCAGAATTTTTAGTTGTTATGACACAATTACATGTCTACTAAGTAATTTTCTGTTCTAACAAAAGAAAACAAATCCAAGTTGACAACTATTCAAAATCAATACCATTAATATTAGAAGTCCATTTATTATAATTCACAGTCAAGAGAGCAGAACAAAAAAAACTTCTCATAATCTCCATATAAGATGAAAAGGCATTTGTTAAAATTCAACATCAGTTTCTCATAAATGTCTTTAGAAATATTAATGGATGCTATAATTAAACAGATGGACAAGAACAAGTGATGGCAAGGATGTGGAGAAATGAGAATTCTATACAACACTGGTAGGAATGTAAAAAGATGCAGCTGCTTCAGAAAGTCATAGTCTGAGAGTTCCTCAAAAGATTAAACAAAGAGTTACCATATGACACAGCATTTCTATTTCTAGGTATATACCCAAGAAAATTTAAAACATATGTTTACACAAAAACTTGTAAATGAATGTTCACAGCAGCATTATCCATGATTGCCAAAAAGTGGAAACAACCCAAATGTCCATCAACTGATGATCAGATAAACGAGATGTGGTATATTCATAAGATGGAATATTATTCAAAAAAGGAATGAAATACTGATACATGATACCATGTGGATAAACCTGGAAAGCACTATACTAAGAAGTCACATAAAAGGCCACACATTATATGATTCTATTCATACAGGATCTCCCAGAATAGGCAAACCTACAGAGGTTGCTAAGGGTTGGAGAGTTAAGTCTGCCATTATTTCAGAAATATTTTTCTTTTAACTAGATAGATTGATTATAAAGTTCATATAGAAAAATGAACATTTAAGAATAGTTATAAACATTTTGAAAAAGAGTATTTTTTAAAAGACCTACTCTCACCAAATAATAAAAATTAACTTAAAAAAGTGACAAGTGGACTTAAGACAGCTTGGTAATGGAACATGAGTAAACAGAGTGATAATGAAACGTAAGTCAGAAATATACCTAAAACAGGGCTACCCTATAATCTAGCAATTGCACTACTAGGTATTTATCCAATGGATACAAACATAGTGATTTGAAGGGGCACGTGCACCCCAATGTTTATAGCAGCAATGTCTACAATAGCCAATATATGGAAAGCCTCCAAAAGTCCATCGATAGGTGATGGATAAAGATGTGGTATGTTGTGTGTGTGTGTGTGTGTGTGTGTGTGTGTGTGTGTGTGTGTGTAAAATGAAATTTACTCAGTCATCAAAAAATTAGATCTTGCCATTTGCAATGATATGGATGGAGCTAAAGGGTATTATGCTAAGTGAAATAAGTCAGTCACAGAAAGACAAATATAATTTCACTCACGTAGAATTTAAGAAACAAAACATGAACATAGGAGAAGGGGAGGAAAAATAAAATAAGATGAAAACAAAGAGGGAAGCAAACCATTAGAGACTTTTAACTACAGGAAACAAACTAAGGGTTGCTGGAGGGGAGGGGAGAGGGGAATGGGGACTTTTCCCCTTTGAATCAAAATGTTCTCTTTTCCAGTTACTAAATTTTTGTGTTTTGGCGTGTCTTTTCCTCCCTCTTCTCTCCCCTTTCCTTTCCTTCCCCTTTCTTTCTCCCTCCCTCCCCGTCTTTTTCTTCCTTCCTTCTTCCCTTCTTCCCTCCCTCCCTCCCTCTCTCCCTTTCTCTCCTTCTTTCTTTCTTTCCAGTACCAGAAACAAATTCTTTACTCTGGACGTTACAGTTCAAAGTGATTCAATGGAAGGAATTGGGTGCTTACAAAATTATGTGAAGATGTAAAAGAGCAAGAGGCAGGGATCCACAGGTGGGCTTAACTGGTTACCATCATAGCTGGGACCCAGAGATCAGGGAATGTTGACTAATCTCACTGCTATGACTGAGGTCTGGCCTTTGCCCTTGGCTTCTGGGGAGTAAACTCTAAACCTTTGGAAGGTAATGACTGATAATAGTGTTTTTATTTACCTGGGGACTTTAGGCCATGCCAAATAGTTTATGCTAACAATGTGATTTATTCAAAGTGGTATGGAGAAGAGGCAGGCTGAGGCACATGATATGAACTCAACCTCTGAAGGAGCTGGAAACTAAGGTCAGCCCACAAGCAGTCAATCCATAAACCAGTGACCAAACATACCTCTTCCTTTGGCTGATTTAAATTACATCCCTTCACTATAAAAAACCACAACACTGAGTAAACTTTCAGTGAGTTCTGTGAGTTCTTCTATAAATTATCAAATCTAAGGGTGGCCCAGCGGACTCCAGATCTTGCAAGTCATTTCAGAATTGAGAGTGATCTTAGAGACCTCCAAACTTGCAGTTGGTGTCAAAAGTGAGAGTTGTCTTGGGGACTCTCTACCTATCCTGATATAGCAATTTTAGAAGTAGGCATTTACCAAGAAAACTGAAAACATATGTCCCTAAAAACACTCCACAAAAATATTTATAGCACCTTTATTCATAAATAGACAAAAACAGAAAACAGCCCAGGTATCCATAAGTGGGATAACAGATCAACAAACAATGATATATATCTAAGATACATAAAGAACTTCTAAAACTCAACACCCAAAAAACCAAATAATCCAATTAAAAAATGGGCAGATGACATGAATAGACAACCTTCCAAAGAGACATACAGATGCCCAACAGAGACACATGAAAAGATGCTCAACATCACTCATCATCAGGGAAATACAAGTCAAAACTACAATGAGAGATCACCTCACATACGTCAAGAGTTAAGATCAACAACACAAGAAACAACTGGTGTTGACAAGGATGTGGAGAAAAGGAAACCCTCCTGCACTATTGGTAGGAATACTGGTATGGTCACTCTAGAAAACAGTTCCTTAAAAAGTTAAAATAGAGGTTCCTTAAAAAGATAAAAATAGAACTACCCTAGGATCCAGCAACTGCACTACTAAGTATTTTACCCAAATAAAACAAAAGTACTAATTCAAAGGGATACATGTACCCCAATGTTTGTGGCAGCATTAGCTATAATACTCAAACTATGGAAGCAGCCTGAGTATCCATCAACTGATGATGGATAAAGAAGATGTGGTATGTATGTGTAGATAGATATAGATACAGATAATGGAATATTACTCAGCCAAAAAAAGAAAATCTTGCCATTTCCAACAACGTGGATGGAGCAAGGAGTATTAACTAAGTGAAATAAATTACTCAGAGAAATAAAAATACCATATGATTTCACTCATAGATGGAATTTAAGAAACAAAAAACAAAGGAGCAAAGATAAGAGAGAGGGAGGGAAGGTCGGACCAAGAAACAGACTCTTAACTATAGAGAACAAATTGATTACCAGAAGGGAGATGGGTAGGGGGGTGGGTTAAATAGGTGACGGGGATTAAGGAGGGCACTTGTGATGTGCACCAGGTGTTGTATGGAAGTGCTGAATCACTACATTATACACCTGAAACTAATATTACACTACATGTTAACTAACTGGGATTTAAATAAAATTTGGTGGTAGGTATTAAGAAGGGCACATATTGCATGAAGCACTGGGGGTTGTACATAAACAATGAATCTTGGAACACTGCATCAAAAACTAATGATGTATTTTATGGTGACTAACATAACACAATATAAATAAATAAATAGATAAATAAAACATTCTTAAAATGGAATAAAACTCAACAATAAAAACAGATGGACTAGACTATAACATGACTATCACATTTTTATTATTTTGAGTTAGTTCACTCCGTTATTTTACAAACAACACTATATAAATACAGCTAATATCAGGATATAAAAAGAATTTTTTTGATGGACAGCAAACTAGGGTAAGGGAACTACTACTTATATTATCACATGTTGACAACTCTTTCATCAAAAAACCTTTATGGGGGCGCCTGGGTGGCTCAGTGGGTCAAAGCCTCTGCCTTTGGCTCAAGTCATGATCCCAGGGTCCTCGGATTGAGTCCCACATTGGGCTCTCTGCTCAGCAAGGAGCCAAACTGTTTCCTCAGCTCTCTCTCTGCCTGCCTCTCTGCCTACTTGTGATCTCTCTCTGTGCCAAATAAATAAATAAAATCTTTAGAAAAAAAAAAAAACTTTATGGGTCGCGTGGGTGGCTCAGTTAGTTAAGCATCTGCCTTCAGCTCAGGTCATGATCCTGGGGTCCTGGGATTGAGTCCCACATTGGGTTCTCTGCTCAGCAGGGAGCCTGCTTTTCCCTCTCCCTCTGCTCCTCTCCACTGCTTGGGTGTACACTCAAAAAAAATTTTTTTAAACAAAGCAAGTAGAATAAAGAACTGAAACTATACAAGTCTGACAGAGAGGAAATTATTTTGCTCCTAATAAAAATATTCACCAACAACATTCACTGAGTATCTTCTGAATTTCAGGTATTCTGCTAAACAGGCACAGGAAATATAAAGATGAATTAGACATCGACTCTCCTTTCAAGGGATTCATTAGCACAAGGCTTAAACAGACGATTCCAAGATTCACAAATGCTATCATCATAAAATGAAAGGTAGGAAGTGTTCTTATTTCTTATTAATCAGGCAACATTGGGCAAGTTAATTTTCCTGCCTGTACTTCAGTTTCTACAAAAAGAACACCTACCTCATAGGATCATTATGAGAATGAAATGTACATATTTATAAAGCACTTAGAACAGACTTGGCACATACTAACTGGTAGAAAAGTCTCTGTTATGTAAGTACAAATACATTGTGCATTTATAATTACAAAATTTAATCCAGTTTAAAATATTTTGACTAAATGAATATGTAAAGCACTAACAAAAAATATATTTTAAGTAACTCTGGTCTTGATGACAGAGCAAAGTGAGAATCTCCCTACCGCTTTCAGAAATTACCCAAAATCAATCAATAAATAAAAAAGCAAACATAATCTTCAATAAAACTAGGAAACATATGAAATGTAAGTGAAAGACAGGTTGAAAGAGAGACAAAACTGGAGAAAGAGGGTGAATACAAGGCATGAGGCTCCAAAACTCAAGGGAGGAGGTGTGTACATTTCTTCAAGTGTACTTCCTGAGGTATAAAATTTAAACCACATTTGTAACAACAAAAACAGGGGACATGGGCTAGGGGAAGGAACTTTGGGGCTCACAGTTTGAAGAAGTAGAGCAGACAGTACTAAATTAGGAATCACACAAACAAGCTACACTAGCAGAAATTAAGCTGCTAGTGTGGCAAAAAGACAGTGAGACAGCCTACACTCTAAACAGTCCTAAAGCAGCAAATCTTCTCTGGCAGAGTAGAAATGAAATAAATTCATACACACAAGGCTAGTCATAAAGAAAATTACTGAAAATTTGGAAGACAGTAGCTGCCCTGAGACACCCACTTCTAATACCCTAAAAAGTATATAGGAAGAACTCTCTTCATTCAAAAATAAATAACCCAAAAAAGCAGGAATAGAATCTATAAATGCAAAACTTAAAGGAAAAACAGTAGTCAAAGGACATTCCTGAGAAAAATGCTGCCATGGAGCAGATAAAAAATGTAACTAAATATTTCAAATGAATTTTAAAAACTTAATAATTTAAAAAACTAGTGAAGCAAATACCACTTACAGATTGAACTATAATGTTTAAGTGTCAAGAGAACAAGCAGTCTTGCTGACTCCTCAAAACCGTAACTACTCATAGCCTACTGCTGACAGAAAGCCTTACCAATAAACAGCCAATTAACACATATTTTGTATATTATATGTTTTACATGCCATTTTCTTATAATTAACTAAGCTGGATAAAAGAAAATATTAAGAAAATCATAAGGAAAATAAATTTACAGTACTGGACTATATCAAAAAAAATTGGACCCACATGGTTTAAACCCATATTATCCAAGGGTCAACTGCATGTTACTGTGGATTTTTGTATGTGCCCTTTATCATATAAGGAGGTTTCCTTTTATTCCTATTTTACTGAGTGATGTTTAGTATATTTATGTAGTTAAAATTTTTTGAGTAGTTGACACATAATGCTACATGTGTTTATATGTGTTACAATGTTTCAGGTATATAATACAGTGATTCAACTTCTCTATAAGCTATGCCATGACCAT
The DNA here is from genome assembly GCA_004023965.1 of Spilogale gracilis. Lineage (NCBI taxonomy): Eukaryota > Metazoa > Chordata > Mammalia > Carnivora > Mephitidae > Spilogale > Spilogale gracilis. The sequence goes on from PITA01016517.1 coordinate 22,507, forward strand.
CTCAAGTGTGGCTACCATCTGTCACCACACAATGCTATTACAGTATCATTGCCTATATTTTCTATGTCTTTAGTTTACTAAGCATTTTTATCACAAAAAAGTATTAAATTTTGTCAAATGCTTTCTTTGCCTCTATTGAGATGACTATGTGGTTTTTCTCCTGTTCATCTGGTGTATTTCATTCATTGATTTTCTTATGTTGAACTTGCGCATTCCTGGGATGAATCTCACTTCATCATACTGTATTATTCTATAAATGTGTTCTATAAGTGTGTTGTCAGATTCAGTTTGTCAATGTCTTGTCGAGAATCTCTGAATTAATGTTCATAAGGTATACTGATCTTTGGTTTTCTTGGGTTTTCTTTGTCGGACTCTTGTATCAGAGTAATGAGGACCTCAGAGAATGTGAGTGTTCCCTCCTCTTCTATTTTTTGGAAGTGCTCGAGAAGGACTGGTATAACTCTTTACCAGTGTGATAAAAATCCACCCATGAAAAACCGTGTTGTCCCGGACTGTTTGTTGGAAGGCTTCTGATTACTGATTCGACATCTTTACTTTGAAAAGTGTGTTGAGGCTCACCTGGGTAGCTCAGTCGTTAAACGTCCACCTTTGGCTCAGGTCATGACCCCAGGTCACAGGACTGAGTCCCACATCAGGCTCCTTGCTCTGCAGGGAGTCTGCTTCTCCCTCTGCTGTTCCCCCTGCTTGTGCTCTCTGACAATAAATAAATAAAATCTCTTTAGGGGTGCCTGGGTGGCTCAGTCGTTAAGTGTCTCCCTTTGGCTCGAGTCATGGTCCCAGGGTCCGGGATCCAGCCCTGAAATGGGCTCCCTGCTCAGCCGGAAGCCTACTTCTCCCTCTGCCACTCCCCTGCTTGTGTTCCCTCTCTCCCTCTGTCTCTCTCTGTCAAATAAATAAATAAAATCTTTTTTTAAAAAAATCTCTTTAAAAAAAAGAAAGATCTGTTGAGAATTTGTTTTTTTCTTGAGTCAATTTTGATAACTTGTATGTTTCTTGGAATTTGTCCTTTCTATCTAGGTTATCCAATTTGTAGGCATACAATTGCTCATAGTACTCTTTTACAGTATTTTTTACTTCAGTAGTAGAATAGAGAGTAGTGTCCCTTTTTTAAAAAGATTTTACTTATTTATTTGACGGAGTGAGAGAGAAAGAGAGAATGCAGCAGAGGGAAGGGAGAAGCAGACTCCCCACTGAGTGGGGAGCCCAATGTGAGACTTGATCCCAGGACCCTGGGATTATGACCTGAGCCAAAGGCAGATGCTTAATCCACAGAGCTACCCAGGAGACATAATGTCCCTACTTTCATTTCTGATTTTAGTTATTTGCATCTTCTTTCCTTTTTTCTTAGACTAAAGGTTTCTCTCTTAAGAACCAACTTTGGTTTCATTTATTCTCTACTATCTTTCTATTCTGTTTCATCTCTGATCTATTCTTTGTTGTTTTCTTCCTTTTGTTGGCTTTGGATTTGGTTTGCTCTTTTTCTAGTTTCTTGGGTGTAAACTTAGACTGATCTGAGATCTTTATTTTTAATGTAGGTGTTCAGGACTATCAATTTCCCAGAGTAGTGTCACTGCATACTATGAGTTTTGGTATACAGTGTTTTGTTTTCATTCCTGCCAAAGTATTTTCTAATTTTCTGAGGAATTTCTTTTGACCTACCAATTGTTTAAGAATATGTTGTTAAATTTCCACATATTTGCAAATTTTTCTGTTTTCCTTCTGAAATTGATTTTTGTAGCTTCATTCCATTGGGGTCAGAGAAGATATTTTCTATGATTGTGATCTTTTAAAATTTACTGATAATTGTTCATAACCCAACTTATGGTCTATTCTAGAGAATATTCCATGTGTACTTGAATGTGCATCTTGCTTTCTTGGGTGGAGTGTTCTGTATATGTTTATGAAGCCTAGTTGGTTTTTATTATTTTTCAATGAAATGGAACTGATGATCCAGAAACAGACCCAAGCGTCTATAGCCAACTGATTTTCAACAAGGAAACCAAGACCATTCAAAGGAGAAACAGTGGTCTTTTCAACAAATGGTGCTAGGACAAGGGAATTTCTACATACAAAAGAATGAAGTTGGACCCCTATCTCATTCTAAATATAAAACAACTTGAAATAGACTGAAAACTAAATGTAATAGATAAAACTACAAAATTTTTTTGTTAACTATAAAATTCTTAAAAGAAAGCACAGAATTAAGTCTTCAAGATCTCCAATTTGACAACAGATTTTCAAGAGAGAGCAGCAGAGAGAGGGGAAGGATAGAATCCTCAAGCAGATATTGGTGAGGATGCAGAGAAAGGGGAAACCTCTTACACTGTTGGTGGAATGCAAACTGGTACAGTCACTTTGGAAAACAATATGGAGGTTCCTCAAAAAGTTAAAAACAGAGCTAGGGGCGCCTGGGTGGCTCAGCTGGTTAAGCCACTGCCTTCAGCTCAGGTCATGATCCCAAAGACCTGGGATCGAGTCCCATATCGGGCTCCCGGCTCAGCGGGAAGCCTGCTTCTCCCTCTCTCACTCCCCCTGCTTGTGTTCCCTCTCTGGCTGTGTTTCTTTCTGTCAAAAAAATTTAAAAAAAAAAATAAAAAACAAAAAACAGAGCTAAACTATAGCCCAGCAATTGCGCTACTAGGTATTTAACCAAAGGATACAAACATAATGATTCAAAGGGGCACATGCACCCCAATGTTTACAGCAGCAATGTCCACAAGAGCCAAAATAAAGAAAGCCACCAAATGTCCATCAACAGATTACAAGTAAAGATGTAATATATAGATATAGAGATATAGATATAGACATAGATAATGGCATATTAATCAATCACCAAAAAAAAATGAAATCTTGCCATTTGCAAAGATGTGGATGGAACCAGAGGGTATTTCGCTAAGCGAAACAAATCAGCTAGAGAAAGACAAATACCATAGGATTTTATTCATAGGTGGAATTTAAGAAACAAAACAGATGAACATAGAGGTAAAGGAAGGAAAATAAAGTAAGATGAAAAGAGAGAGGGAAGCAAACCATTATAGACTCTTAACTATAGGAAACGAACAGGGTTGCTGGAGGGGTGGTCTGGATAATTGGGTGATGGGCATTAAGGAGAGCACATGAAGTAATGAGCACTGGGTATTACATGCAACTGATGAATCACTAAATTCTACCTCTGAAACTAATAATACAGTGTATGTTAACTAAATCAAATTTAATAAAAAAATTTTAATAGTTCATCTATCAAAAGCAAAAACTCCAGGCCTAGATGGCTTCACTGGTTAACTCTATCAAACATTTAAGAATTAACAGCATCATATATAAACTCTTCCAGAAAGTAGAAAAGAAAGAGAACAATTTCCAACTCATTTTATGAGACCAGTATTACCCACAGAGAAAAACTTAAAAAGAGAGCATCAAAAAACAATAAAAATTCTACAGCCAATACCCATTATATATGTAGATATAAAAGCTCTTTTTTTTTTAAGATTATTTATTTATTTATTTATTTGACAGAGAAAAACACAGCAAGAGAGGGAACATAAGCAGAGGGAGTAAGAGAGGGAGAAGCAGGCTTTCTGCCAAGCAGGGAGCCCGCGGTGGGGCTCGATCCCTGGTCTCCAGGATCATGACCTGAGCCGAAGGCAGTCACTTAACTAACTGAGCCACCCAGGCGCCCCTATAGATGTAAAAGCTCTTAACTATATATTAGCAAATCAAATCCATTTTCTATTTTTATATAAAAAGGATAATACATAATGACTGATATGATAAAAACATATCAGGTTTATCTGAAGAATGTAAGCATGGTTCCAGGACCAAAAATTCATCAGTGTAACTCAACACAAAATAAAGGAGAAAAGCTACATGATAATTTCCATAGATGGAGAAAAAATATTTCACAAAATCCAACAATAGGAAATTAACCAAGGAGGTAAAAGATGAGAACACTGAAAACTACAAGACATTTATGAAAGAAACTGAAGAAAGACACACAGACCAGTGAATCAGAATAGTCCAGAAGTTAACCCAAGTATATACGGTCAACTACTATTTGACAAGGGAGTCAAGAAAATTTAATAGGGAAAGGAGAGTGTCTTCAACAAATGGTACTGAGAAAACCAAGCATTCACGTATAAAAGAAGGAAACTGGACCCAAATTTTACACAACTCACAAAAATTAACTTGAAATAGATTAAAGACTTAAATGTAAAACTTGAAGCCATAAAACTCCTAGAAGAAAACATAAGGTAAAAAAGCTTGACATTGATTTTTGGCAATAATTTTCTGGATATGGCACAAATGCACAAGCAACAAAAGCAAAAATAAACAAGTGGGCTACATCAAACTAAAAAACTGCATAGCAAAAGAAATAATCAACAAAGTAAAAGACACCCTACAAATTCAGAGAAATATTTGCAAGCCAAATATTTAATAAGGTATTAATATCCAAAATGAGTAAGGAACTCCTATAACTCAATAGCAAAAAAAAAATAATAATAAACCAATTAAAAACAGGAAGAGAATCTTTTGAAAAGGCAGTTTTCTTTCTTTTTTTTTTTTTTTAAATATTTTATTTATTTGACAGAGAGAAATACAGCCAGAGAGGGAACACAAGCAGGGGAAGTGAGAGAGGGAGAAGCAGGCTTCCCGCCGAGCAGGGAGCCCGATGTGGGACTCAATCCAGGGTCTCCGGGATCATGACCTGAGCCGAAGGCAGTGGCTTAACCAACTGAGCCACCCAGGCACCCTGAAAAGGCAGTTTTCTAAACAAGACATACAGATGGCCAATAGTTACATGAAAAGGTACTCAACATCACTAATTATCAAGGAAATGTAAATCAAAACCACAATATTACTTCACATCTGTTAGAATGGTTATTAACCAAAAAGAGAGGAAATAAGTGTTGGCCAATGTGGAGAAAAGGTAATCCCCTTGTGAATTGTTGGTGGGAATTTAAACTGGTATAGCCACTATGGGATAGAAGTAACTCAAAAAATTAAAAACAGAACTACCATATGATTCAGTAATCCCACTTCTGGGTATATATTTGAAAGAAATTAAATCACTTCTTGAAGAGATATCTATACCCCTGTGTTCAATGCAGCATTATTCACAATAGCCAAGACATAGAAAAACCTAAGTGTCCATTGAGAGAAGAATGGATAAAGAAAATGTGGGGGGGGGGCACACACGTGTGTGTATATACACACACATACACAAATAAGTACGTACATACAATGAAATACTATTCAGCCACAACAAAGAAGGAAGTCTTGCCATTTGCAACAACATGCATGGCTTCAAGGCATTATGCTAAGTGAAAGAAATCTGACAGAGAAGACAAATACCATCTGCTCTCACTTCTTTGTAGAATCAAAAAAGGTGAAATCATAAAAATAGAGAGTATAATAGTGGTGGTTAGGGAGCAGGAGAAATGTGGGAGAGATGTTGGTTAAAGGGTACAAACTAGTTACAAAAATGAGTAAGTTCTGGGGTATACCATACAGTTCTGAATGTACACCAGGGGTAACTATAGTTAACAGTTCTATATTATATATTGAAAGTTGCTAAAAGAGTAGTTCTCACCACACACACAGAAAAAGTTAATTATGATGGATGTGATAACTAACCATATAGTGGTAATAATTTTGCAATACATGCATGTATCGAATCATCCCACTGTACACAATGTTATATGTCAATTATAATTCAATATAGCTGGGGGGAAAAATGAAACCCAACACCATGACTTAAACAAAAATCCTCAAGAAACTAGGAATAAGAAGAAACTTCCTAGACCTGATTAAGGGTATCCATGAAAATTATAGCTAAAACATGTGCAATGATCAAACTCTCAATGGTTTTCACTTAAGATTAGGAAGAACGGAAGGAGATAGTCAGAACATCTACTCTCATCACTTCCATTTACTATCATATTAGATGTCCCAGGCAGCACAAAGGGGCAAGAAAAAGTAATAAGGCATAAAAATTGGAAAGGAAAAGTAAAACTATCTTTATTTTCAGATGACATGACCATCTAGACAGAAAATACAAGGAATCTCAAAACAGCCACTAAGCTAGTAAATTCAAGTAGGTCACAAGATATAAATATTCAACATTAACTTTACTTCTGTATCAGCAATGAACAATAAGAAAATGAATTTTTCAATGCTCCACTTAAAACAGTATCAAAAAATAAAATACCTATGGATAAATTTGACAAAAGATAAGGATACCTGATACTGAAAACTGCAAATCACTGTGAAGGAATATTAAATAAATTAGCTAGTAAATAAATGTAAAGACATCCTATGTTCATGGTGACTTAATGTTATTAAAATAATAGTTCTCCTGGAATTGAAAAACAAATTCAATGCAATCCAAATTAAAATCCTAGCAGGCTTTTTGAAGAAATAGGCAAGTTAATAACAAGCTTTATATTAAAAACAAAAAATCTAAAGTAGCTAAAACAAGTCTGAAAAAGACCAAGATGGGAAAATTTATACTACTTAATTTCAAGACTTATGATAAGACTATAGTTATCAAAACACTGTGGTAGTGGCAAGGATAAACAAACAGCTCAGTGAATCAAAACAGTGTCCATGAAAACACACACACATCCCAAATGATTTTCATCAAAGATGCAAAAGATAGGACGCCTGGGTGGCTCAATGGGTTAAAGCCTCTGCCTTCAGCTCAGGTCATGATCTCAGGGTCCTGGGATCGAGGCCCACATCTGACTCTCTGCTCGGCAGGGAGCCTGCTTCCTCCTCTCTCTCTGCCTGCCTCTCTGCCTACTTGTGATCTCTCTCTCTGTCAAATAAATAAAATAAAATCTTAAAAAAAAAACAAGATGCAAAAGATAATTCATGGGGAAAAGATAGTTTTCAACAAATGGTGATGGAACGATACACTTGAAATGGATTGTAGCACTAAATGTTAATTAAGCAGGGCACAAAAAAGCACAAGCCATAAAAGAAAAATTTAATAAAATAAATTTCCTCCAAATTTGAACCTTTTAAATTCTTTGAAAGACACAATTAAGAAAATGAAAAAGCAAACCACAGGCTATGAGAAAAATTTATCTTAAAAAGGTCTTGTATTGGGGTACCTGGGTGGCTCAGTCAGTTAAGCGTCTGCCTTCAGTTTAGGTTGTGATCCCAGAATCTTGGGATCCTCCTTAGCAGGAAGCCCGCTTCTCCCTCTCCCGCTACCCTTACTTGTGCTCTCTTTCTCTCTTTAATAAATAAAATCCTTAAAAATTTTTTGGTTTATCATTTCTGAAAACCTAATGTGCTTCCATTTTTAGAAGATTTCATTAAACTTAGTTTGGGTATCACCTCTTCCAAAATCATTGCCTGAGTCTCTATGCTGGACCAAATGTCTGCTACACTCCCAAAGCACGTATCTCTCTTATTGCTAACTATATTATAGTGAAAATACCCGTGTATAATACTCAGTGAAATAAGTCAGGCACAGAAAGACAAATACCATAGGCTTTTTAAGAAACAAATGGGCAAAAAAAAGAAAGAAAGAGACAAACCAAGAAACAGACTCTTAACTATAGTGAACAATCTGATTGTTACCAGAGGGAAGTAGGTGCAGTGATGCTGAAACAGGTGATGGCGATTAAGAAGTGCACTTATCATGATAAGCACTGAGTAATGTATGGAATTGTTGAATCTACATTACACTATACCATAGTACATGTTATATTTATATATATATGTTATATTTATATATATGTTATATTTATATATATATAATATATGACATGTATTATTCTATACTATATACTATTATACCTTACTGTACACCTGAACTAATATACATTGTACGTTAACTTTACTAGAATAAAAATAAAATAGGTAATATATGTACAAAAGAAAATGAAAGTATCTGCATTTCTATCTCTCTTACATATCTTTGTATCCCCAAGCATTAAGTTTGATGCCTGGCAAAGAGATGCTCAATTAAATTGAAATGAATCTATGTAAACCTACATACATAAAATATAGATACATATACTTTTCAAGAAAATAAATTAAGAAATGCCAAAAAAGAAAAGGGGCAGGTTAAGAACAGCGTTCTTTATATCATTTTTAATGTATGCACATTTATTTTAGATATTCATAAATCTAATTATAACAAGCCACTAACTGGACATTCTTTTCCTCTTTGAATCCCAAGAATCAAACAAATCCTCCTCCAGAGGTTTGTAAACACTTTTAAGTTTTTAAAAACCACTCTTGTATCCTTTATTTTTGCAGTATCTCAAATAAGGTGCCTAATGTCCCAGTAACCCCCACCAATGCAAATGATAAGGCAAAAACATCAAGAAATGTTTTCTGTTATTAAACTATTTACACAGAGGACCCAACAGACACTTCCCCACTATGCACAGAGTTTATCTTAATTAAGCTGGCTCAGTCCATGAAGCATTCAACTGTTGATCTCAGGATTGTGAATTCAAGCCCTATGCTGGGTCTAGAGATTACTTAAAAAATATATAAAAAATAAAAATAAATGCAGACAATAATATAGGTGTTAGTAGCTGCACTGAAATTCCAGTCTAGGTCACTTGGCCCACCATTTGGCATTAGTGAGAAACACTGCACATTTTATAAATAATTAAATAACACACAAGGTATTACCATTTCACTCTACTTCTAATCAGAAAAGACAATACAAACTTACTAATGTAAAGCAAGAAAGCTGGAGTACTAAATGAGGAAATTCTAAATTATAGAGTATAGTTTCATTACATTTCAATAGAATATTGTTTAAAATCAGGCCAGCAATGTACCAAGCCACAAAGACTGACATGTAGCTACAATAATACCCGTTAGTAAATAAAGCATTTCAAAATTTTCAAAGTCTTTTCCCATTTTTTTAAAATATTTTATTTACTTAACAGAGAGAAACACAGCCAGAGAGGGAACACAAACAGGGGGAGTGAGAGAGGGAGAAGCAGGCTGCCTGCCAAGCAGGGAGCCCGATGTGGGACTCGATCCCAGGTCTCTGGGATCATGACCTGAGCCAAAGGCAGTCACTTAACCAACAGAGCCACCCAGGCACCCCCCTTTCCCATTTTATTCCATCTGCCTTTCGCAACAACCGTGTAGAGAAACCAGAAAAGGTTATTTCCATTCCATAAATGAGGAAAGTTACAGATCAGAGCAATTAAAAAACACACAAAATTGCTACGAGGTTACTCTGGTTAGGTAGGAGGAGGAACTGAGAAAAGAACCTAAAACCAATTTTATCTAAGACTTTTTCCATGATAAATAATGTGTTAAAAAATCAGTGATAAAAATGAAGCCAAAAAACGTGCCTGGGTGGTTCAGTCCGTTAAGGTTTGCCTTCGGCTCAGGTCATGATCCCAAGGTCCTGGGATAGAGCCCCACATCAGGCTCCCTGCTCCACGAGGAATCTGCTTTCCTCTCCCTCCCTCTGCCTCTCCCCCTGCTTCCACTCATGTTCTCTCTCTCTCTCTCTCTCTCTCGCTCTGTGGGCCCTAATATATAAATGAAGTATTTTTTTAAAATGAAGCCAAAGATAAATAGGGACAATGAAACAAAGTAATAATCAACTTTACATGATCTCCCTACTTTATTGCCTTCCCTTCCACTATCTACAGTACACCCTGTGTATAAGACATCACCACGCTTCACCTTCCTAGGGAAGACCTCAGGAAAAAAAATATATACTAGAGAAGTGGAAAGAGAACAGGCTACAAGGCAGAAGTCCTGAATGTTTGTAATCCTGGCTTTGGAGAAGTACCTTCATCTCTTTGAGCAACAATTTTTACATCTATAAAATCACATATATCTTACTAGGTTGTTCTGAAGATCAAGTGAAATAAACAGATATAAAAGCACTTTAGAAAATGGAAAGAACTCAAAATACGTTTACTATTAGACTACAAATATGTGATGGAAAATTCACAATAGGTGTCTCACATAATTGTGCCAATAAATCCAAACCATTCTACTTATTTACAAGTTTTATACAATCATACGGTTACTTTAAAAAAATATTTGTTAAATGAATAGCCTATTACAGAATTAACAATAATCTTTAAATCTGTTAAGTCTGAATGAAGAACATGCACTATATTATAGGACTCTAATAAATCTGACCAGATACCTGGTAAAACAAGTACCTATAAAGTTAGGTGGCAAAAGTAAAGCCTCAGTCTTCACAGGACTCTCTAAAAGCTAGTATTTGCATCCAAAGATTTCCGTAATTACTTAGAAATCATAAAATCAGAGAACTCAGATAAACTTTAGAAATCATGTAGAGAACACCTCTAATACACAGAAAAAGTAACTGAGGCCAAAAAGAAAGAATTTTATAGAGTTTTGAAATTTCCCTTACTGGACCGGGGGGGGGGGAGGTGTTACAAGGGAGGACATCAAAAATAAAATGAAGCAAGAACTTCCTCCAGTTAGGCTCTTAGGTCCCCACTCCCCTAGCTAAAGAATCCTTAAGTACAGTGACCGAAACAGCTATAGGAAGTTAAAGAATTTCTGCAGAATTATACAATTGGTGGCTAGACTACAATTCCAATCATAACATTGCCAAAGAATTTAACATTTTGACAGAGATAGGAGAATCACATCCTACAGGGTTACTAAACATATTTATTTATAAATAAATACTGTAGAAAATTTTAAAATTACCACTGGATATCCAGAACCCTGAACTTCTTACAGCCTAGTTCATATCTCTATTACTATTTACTGGAAAATCTGTATTCTTAAAACTGCTTTGTAGGAGCACCCGGGTGGCTCCAGGCGGTTAAGTGTCTGTCTTTGGCTCAAGTCATGATCCCAGGATCATGGGATCGAGCCCCGCATCGGGCCCCCAGCTCAATCGAGAGTCTGCTTCTCCTCCTGCCTCTGCCATTCCCCCTACCTGTGCTCACTCTCTCTCTCTCAAATAAATAAAATCTTTTTTTTAAAGTGCTTTGTAGAATTTCTCTAAAATTAAAATTCAAATACACACCTTGAAGTCTAAGAAGTTTATTTTTGTAAGTATTTGCTTTACAAATGGTATGTAAAAGTGATAAAGCAAAAACGAAAACTGAGTGAACCTTACTCCTCTGATGTCTCCAAATACTACTTTTTTAAATACAATAAGAAAGCAACATATATTTAACAGTGATCATCTCTGGATGGCAGTACTACAGTGATTTTAACTTTCTATGAACATATTTTAAAATAAAAGTACAATTAAAAATATAAACAAACATCCATGTAGTTACCACAAATGTTAAACTCACATCTTATTTGCTTCAGATGTATTTCCTAGCAATGTAACTGCACAATACACTAAGGTTGACCAGTTCTACTGTACCTCCCTTCTCAGAGGCAACTGATACCATGTCCTTCCTACTCAAGTATTTATATTCTAAATATATAGCTTTCTATCAACAGTACACAGTATTTTGTCATTCTGCAACTTGTTTTTTCCAGTAAACATTAAGACTGTGAGATCTACCAAAGAGATGTATTTCTTTTTGCTGCAAGTATAATGCTGCAATAATTATTGCATTATAGTTCATCATATTTATACCACTATTCATTTATCCATCCATCTCCCTAAAAAGCACCTTAAGTTGTTACCAAGTTCTTTCAATAACTAGATTAATCTTTTTATATAAAATATATATAATAAAATGCACAAATTTCGTATATACATTATATGAGGTTTGACAAACATATAAACCTGTGTAATCCAAATGCCTATCAAGATAGTGAATGACAGCATCATCCCAGAAAGTTCCTTCCTAACCCTTCTTGGTCAATTCCCTCCCTTAACCTGCAGAGGAAACCACTGTATTGATTTCTTTTACACTATACATTAGTTTTGCCTGTTCTAATACTTAATGTAAATAAAATCATATAGTATATACTCTTTTCTATGTGGTTTTTTACTCAGAATGTTTCCTTCATCCACACATGAGAATGTGTACCCATAATTCACTTCTTTTTATTACCGAATAGTATATGTAAAGGTTTTGCCTTTATTTAGGGGTCAAGGTTTATCTCTTTATTACTGATTTATATTTTCACTGCATTGTGATCAGAGAATATAATGATGACTGAAAACTTCTACGGAGCCCTGATCATGTGGTAAAGCACTGATCTGAACTCTAACCCTCACAACAACTCTGAGGAGCCCACTATTATCACTTCCATTTTACAGATGAGAAATCTAAAGCACAGGAATCAGATGACCATCTAGGTCACAAAAGTATGGCAGAACCAGAATTTGGCTCCTGAGCCTCCTCTTAACCACGTATTTACCGCATAAAAGGTATGGTATCATTTCTGTGGAATTTGTTAAGACTTCCTTTATAAGTAATTATGCAACCCAGATTTGTAATTGAAAAGAATGTATAGTCTCTAAATTAGATATAGAATCCTATATGTATATAAGAAGCTTATTGATTATGAAATTCAAATCTTGTATATATTAATTTTATTTGCTAGATATGAAAATCTCCCACTACAATTACAAATTTATCCATTTTTCCTTACAATTTTATAATCTGTACTCTTTTATGTTACCAGGCAAATAAATCTTCATGCTTATATGATCTTCCAGGTAGATTATTCCATTTAAGTATCTTTATCCCTATTAATAATTAAACTTACATTCTCTTCATTCAAATAACGGAATATCATTTCTTTCTTTCTTTTTTTTAAAGATTTTATTTATTTGACAGAGAGATCACAAGTAGGCAGAGAGGCAGGCAGAGAGAGAGGAGGAAGGAGGCTCCCTGCTGAGCAGAGAGCCTGATGCGGGCCTCCATCCCAGGACTCTGAGATCATGACCTGAGCGGAAAGCAGAGGCTTTAACCCACTGAGCCACCCAGGCGCCCTATCATTTCTTTCTAAAAGCATTTTCTAGGAGCAACTGGGTGTCTCAGTCGCTTAAGTGTCCACTCTTGATTGCTGCTTAGGTCTTGATTTCAGGGTAATGAGTTCAAGCCCTACTTCAGGCTCCACGCTGGGCATGGAGTCTACTTTAAAAAAAAAAAAATTTCAGGGTGCCTGGGTGGCTCAGTCATTAAGCATCTGCCTTCAGCTCAGGTCATGATCCTGCAGTCCTGGGATCAAGCCCCGCATCGAGCCCTGCATCCAGTTCCCTGCTCAGTGAGAAGCCTGCTTCTCCCTCTCTTACTTCCCCTGCTTGTGTTCCCTCGCTAGCTGTGTTTCTCTGTCAAATAAATAAATAATCTTTTTAAAAATTTTTTTCTAGAATATTTTACTGCTTTATTTTCAATTTTCAGTATCATCAGACTTTTTTACATATGTCTTATAAGTATACATCAAGCAAGATATTACATTTTTAGGTTAAAAACAAAACAAAATTAAAAAACAAACAAGCAGAGTGGGAAGTATTCAAAATAAACAAAGCAAACATCCTAAAATATAAAAAACTCTCAACATTCAAATAGAAACTTCAACTAAGGACATGCTATCAGCTAAATGTTTGTGTCCTTCCAAAATTCATACACTGGAATCTTAAACGTCCAATACTAACGGTATTAGTAGGTGGGGCTTTTGGAAGGTGCTAAAGTCATGAGGGTAGAACCCTCATAAGTGAAATTAGTGTCCATATGAAAGAGGCTCCAGGGAGATCCCTAACCCCTTCATCAGCCATGTGAGAACACAGCAAGAAGGTACTAGAGATGACCAGGAACAGGGCCCTCAACAGAGAACATGACCATGCTAGCACCATCTTGATCTTGGGACTTCTCAGCCTCCAGAACTATGAGCAAGAATTTCTATTATTTATAGCTACACAGCCTGTGGAAATTTGTTATAGCAGCCCAAATGGACAGATGAATAACAAAATATATAAAATGATGTAAAATAGCAAACATGAAAAAATCTAACCTTTCCAATTACCAAAGCAATCCAGATTCAAATAAGATTGTTTTGCCTATTAGAATGCCCAATATCAGAATATTGTAATAATGGTATCACATGCTGTGGCCACGTCTGGAAATAAGTTTCTAAACAGACAGAGCAGGGTATGCAATATGGCAGCAGGTATAAACGATTTATTTTTTTTAATTTTTTTTAAAGATTTTATTCATGGGCCTGGGTGGCTCAGGTCATGATCTCAGGGTCCTGGGATGGAGGCCCACATCGGGTTCTCTGCTCAGCAAGGAGCCTGCTTCCTCCTTCCTCTCTGCCTGCCTCTCTGCCTGCTTGTGATATCTCTCTGTGTCAAATAAATAAATAAAATATTTTTAAAAAAATAAAAGATTATATTCATTTATTTGAGAGTAAGAGAGAGAGCACATGATCAGAGGCAGAGGGAGTGGGAGAAGACTCCACTGCTGAGCAGGGAGCCCCATGCAGGGCTCAGTATCAGTAACCTGGGATCATGACCTGAGCCAAAGACAGACGCTTAACGGACTGAGCCACTCAGGTGCCCATAAACAACTGTTTAAACAGTATATAGGGCGCCTGGGTGGCTCAGTGGGTTTAAGCCTCTGCCTTCGGCTCAGGTCATGATCTCAGGGTCCTGGGATGGAGGCCCGCATGGGCTCTCTGCGCGGCAGGGAGCCTGCTTCCTCCTCTTTCTCTGCCTGCCTCTCTGCCTACTTGTGATTTATCTCTCTGTCAAATAAATAAGTAAAATCTTTAAAAAAAAAAAAAAAAAACAGCGTATAATGTTTAACCCATTAACTCTACTAAAAATCCATCCTAAAAAGATAGTTACATTATCTACACAAAGATGTGAATAAGAATATCAACCACGGGGTACCTGGGTGGCTCAGTTGTTAAGCATCTGCCTTCAGCTCTGTCAAGATCCCAGAGCCTGCTTCTCCCTCTCCCACTCCCCCTGCTTTGTTCCCTTCTCTAGCTGTGTTTCTCTCTGTCAAATAAATAAATAAAATCTTAAAAAAAAAAAAATGACAATCACCCGCTATGCTTTTAAAGATGCATACATGAAGGCTTCTCCCCAAATCTACCAACTCTGAATCTTAAGAGCAGGACCTAAGCATCCATAATGTTAGAAAGTGCCCAGGTGACTCTTCCTTATACAATGTATTATTGGCACCATCCTTTAATTCAAGCTATGTTTAATTCTGAAAACACAAAATATTTCAAAGATAATGTTATCATATTGTGATGGCAATATTCAGGAATCTGAAAAAGCTCTATGATCTTCCTTATAACCAACCATCCTTCCCCCTCACGCCCCACTTCCCAACATCACAGAGGTTGGGGAGCATCCCCTCTCACACTGATCAAATGTGGTCTAAACAGAGCTGCTTTGGGGAGCCTGGGTGGCTCAGTTGGTTAAGCGACTGCCTTTGGCTCAGGTCATGATCCCGGAGAGCCTGGATCGAGCCCTGCTTCTCCCTCTCTCACTCCCCCTGCTTGTGTTCCCTCTCTAGCTGTGTTTCTCTCTGTCAAATAAATAAATAAAATCTTTAAAATAAAAAATAAACAAAGCTGCTTTTTCTCTACTTACGGGTGTTGACCAACTGCGTTATTTTAATTGGGCATCTTTGAACTTTTTGCCTTTCAACTCTTAATACATTATAAAGAGAAATAATGTCCTCAAACTGAATACCCTGAAAAGAGATAATTTTAACACAAAGAAATTGAAGTCAAGTTTGTCATGAATAGGCCCTAAGATGAAAAGAGTCACAAGACACCTTCCAAAGCGTTTTATCATAACATCCTTTAAGTAGTATTTAGGTCAGGTTAGTAAAAATTGTATGACAATAGAAAATGACTATCCTTTCATTTTTCAAAAGCACTGATATCATGGCACACACACACAAAAAGACCTCAGGAAGAAGAGGTTAAAACCCTCAACTAAAACTGTATTTTCAAGTAAAAAAATTACTCTCCAGTACGAATAGTCAATATTCATTAAATTGCCAAAATCATCTTCTCAGGAGA
The DNA here is from genome assembly GCA_004023965.1 of Spilogale gracilis. Classification (NCBI taxonomy): domain Eukaryota; kingdom Metazoa; phylum Chordata; class Mammalia; order Carnivora; family Mephitidae; genus Spilogale; species Spilogale gracilis. Next base: position 38,473 of record PITA01016517.1, read on the forward strand.
TCTGTAATTAATTTCCCCTCTGAACACCATGACTTTAAATGTTTTCATCTATGATATATCATGTTTAAGACCCAATTTAAGAAGCCAAGTTTTCTTTGCCAGGAAAAGAGCTAGAGACATTGATTAGTCAGATAATCTTTTATTAAAGTGGAACACACATTCCTTTGAGATCCTGGCATAAAACATATCAAACATTTTAATCAAAGGAAAATTTTTGCTATTTCTATAGAATGCACATAAAGGTTAACAAATAATTTTAACACATTATCTATCTTTAAACATTTTACTGCAAGAGACAACTTATTCCTTACCCTTGAATTACGTTGTATATTTAAAAGATACATCAAAAAACTTTCACAGCCTTCTGCCTGGCAGAGTTACATAAAAATGAACACTGAGGTCTTTTTTTCTTGCTTTCTCTTTCCTTAAAATGTTACTGATGCATAACATACAGGAGGTTTGAGGGCTTAATTTTAATACATGTGTACTACTTATCAACACTAGATCTACATCAATGACAAAAGATACCACATTAACAAAACATGCATTGTCAAAGCCATTTTTCAAATTTTAACAAGTTACTATAATTTGTTACTATTATTCTCTTATATTTTGTAGAAACTAATAAACTGAAAATCTGGCATGTTCCTGAAAGTAAATTTAGGATTATTATGCCTCTTGAGAAAAAAAATCTGTCCTCACCTATATAGCTATACAAAATATTAGCCAATATAATTGGCTAAAAGCAACTTATCCTCTAGGTAGAAGCATTTCAATAACTTTTATAACTTACTGGTTTCAAATATGTAAAGGAAAAAAATTTTTATTAAAGTGAGTTTACTAATATAAAGTATTTTCACTCATGCAAAATAAGCTGATTCTAAGCTATTTGTGGGGTATATTTTATGTACACAGCTAAAAAGTTAAAAATTAACATAATTAGGTGGCCAGGGAAAAAACCTTGCTGGATAGCAAGACTTTAGCTATTCAAAAACTTTGTATCAACCCTCACTCAATCACCACAAAATGCCTGATCTTAACTTACATCAGAAAAAGACAAAGCATTTTTGACTATGGAAGTACTTCAAAATGTAACCTAAACCCCATATATAATTATCAGAAGAGCCAAGAGATTCCCTAGAAGTTCAGTGGTTCACATAATCCTTCAACAAGCCTGGATCTGAAAAAACATGAAACTCCAGCCCATGTATCTTCTTCCACTCTTTACTAATCAGCCAGACTAAAAGCTGTGCAAGGCATTGAACCTTACACCTCTTCTTTGGTATCTATTCTAAGTAGTAGTTCTTGAAACAAGATACCACATTCCATCCACAATGTCTGGACATGGCAGGCACAGAAAATAGTGTGCCCCCAAATATTTAAAATAATCCCAAGTGAAAGACGTCTGTTTTCTGCTTTCAAGAAAACTGAGCTGAGCTATAAAACCAGAGAAATGATGGTCTTATGTTCCATGGATTCCTATCAAGTTCTTTTTAAAAAAAAAAAAAAAAAAGATTTTATTTATTTGACAGAGAGAAACACAGCTAGAGAGGGAACACAGCAGGGGGAGTGAGAGAGGGAGAAGCAGGCTTCCCGCTGAGCAGGGAGCCCGATGTGCGACTCGATCCCGGGTCTCTGGGATCATGACCTGAGCCAAAGGCAGTCGCTTAACCAACTGAGCCACCCAGGTGCCCGATTCCTACCAAGTTCTAATAAAGGCTGAAAAAATATGCTTGGAAATACTAGGAAAATTTCACTTGATTTCAACTGCTATTATCAAATACCTTTAGAGACAGTTTTCAACAATGGAAGAAAGAACTTAAATTTTAAAGTCAGGCATACATCCAAATTCAAGCCCAGTTCTTCCATTTCTTAGTTCTGATCCTTGGCAAGTCACTTAACCACTCTGTGCCTTACTCTCACCTATACGATGGAACAGTAATAATTATTATAGAATGCATAGCTGCTGGGAGGCTTTTAGATATAATTAATTCTCAGCAACAACTGTTGACAATGATGTGGAGAAATCAGAACTCTGATAGATTGCTAGTCAGAATGTAAAATGGTATAGTCCCTTTGGAAAACAGTCTGGCAGTTCCCTGTAAAAAAAGAATTAATATATTACTCAGCAATTCCACTCCTAGGCATATAGTCAAGAGAAATGAAAACACATGTACATGAAAAAACCTGTACATGAATGCTCATAAAAGTGTTATTCGTAATAGCCACGAACAACTCAAATGTCCATCAACTGATGAATGGATTAATAAACTGTGGTATATCCAAACAACAGAATATTATTTAGCAATAAAAAGGAAGTACTGACTAGATGTTACAGCATTGATGAACCTTGAAAACATTATGCTAAGTAAAAGAAGTCAGTTGCAACATACCATATGTTGTATGATTCCATTTATATAAAATGTCCAAGACAAGTAAATTTGTGGAAAGCAGATTAGTGGTTGTCTGGGGGGGCACAAATGGGTAGGAGGGAGGGTAATGGCTAAGTGGTGTGTGGTCTTTTTGTGGTAATGAAAATGTCCTGAAATGGATTGTGGCAATGGATGTACAACTTTGAATATACTAAAAGCCACTGAATTATACACTTAACATGAGGGAATTACATGGTTTAAGAATGCTATCTTAAAACTGTTAAAAAATTCCTGTGGTACAGAATACACTTATATATTGGATATCCAAACTCAGACATCTAAAAACAGAGGATGAATTAGGATATATAGGTATTATATATGTATAAATACATAATCTTACTTATATATTTTAAGAGACAGTTAAATATCTTCTTCCAATACGTCTAAGAAATGGATTTCTTTTTCTAGTCATGATGAAGTAAACTGATACCAGACTAGTCCTCCTTGGGTAACACCTATGGAACTAGACAAAATCTACGACTCTACTATTTTCAGGAGTGAAACAACTGGCAGTACCGGAATTCGACAGCTGTTCCAGCTTTCTGCCTGGGACATTTTCCCAAATCCACCACAGGAAGTAAAGCCTAGGCCAAGCATGATGGGCTCATGAATGGAGAAATAGAAGTTCCGGGCTAGGGGAATGGCTAGAGTTTATACGGCAGGATACTGGAGAACAGGCAACAATGCAGAAGGGGTGGCCCCAGCAATCTGTACGGGGTCTCCTTGGGCACCGTAGGCACCTGATAAGGCTACACATCAGCCATGATGAGACTCCATGAGGCACAGAACAATCATTGGTGCAGGCCTGAGAGCTGAACAGATAGCAGAAGTTGCACATTGCTGGGAGACGTCAGAATTCCAGTTCAGCCAGAGTGGAGACATTTCTGCACCCCCTGGGCACCCAGGTTTTTAGTGGAAATGCCAAAATTCAACACTCTTTAAAGAAAGACTTCCTATAATGTGCCATCACAAAGTCCAAATAATCAAAACTTACTAGATATGTAAATAAGAAAGTGTGACCCAGGGAGGGCTGGAAGCAGCCAATAGAAACAGACCACAAGAAGTCTCCAATGTTGGAAACCACAGCCAAGAGCTGTAAAATGGCAATTATAAATATGTTCAAGCACTTAAAGGTACAGTACCAAAACTGAAAGTTTCTTTGGATAGGCTTAGAAGCAGAATGAAAATTACAGAAGAACTGTGCCTGCCTGTCTCAGTCAGTACAGCATGTGACTCTTGATCTTAGGGTTGTGAGTTAGAGCCTCTACTGGGTGTAGAGATTACATAAAAACAAAATCCTTAAGAAAAAAAATTACAGGGGCACCTGAGTGGCTCATTCAGTTAGGCATCCAACTCTGATTTCAGCTCAGGTCATGGTCTCTGGATCCTGGGATTGAGCCCCACATTGCTTCTGTGCTCGGTGGGGAGTCTCCTTGAGGATTCTCTCTCCCTTTCCCTCTGCCCTTCCCCCTGCTCACATTCTCCCTCTCTCTTTCTCTCTCTCTCTCAAATAAATAAATCTTTTAAAAAAATTTTTAATTACAGAAGGGCCAATGAGCCAGAAAACAAATCAATAGAAACTACCCACTCTGAAGAACAGATTATTATCAAACAATATAACATGCAAATCCTTGGAACTCAGAACGGAAAGAAGAGAAAATGGAGCAAAAAAAAATATTTGAAGAAATAAATAATGGCCCAAAATTTCCCAAGTTTGTTAAAAAACATCACCTATGGATCCAAAAGGTTCAGTGATGTGCCAGCAGGATAATTACAAAGATACCACATTAGTCACATAACACTCAAACTGCAAAAAAATAAAGATAAAAAGGAAAGATGCAATCAGTAAAGAAAAAAGGCACATTACACAGAGGAGAACAAGTATATAAATGATAGATAACTTCTTCATCAGAAACAATAAAAGCCAGAAGACAATGGAGTGACCCAAACGTCAACCCAGAATTCAATATCCTGCAAAAATTATCTTCCAAAAGTGAGGGTAAAATAAAGACATTTTCAGAGAAGTGAAAGCTAAGAGAACTGTCATCAAAACTCACTAGAAATGCTGAAGATGTTCTTCAGCCCAAAAGGAAATGATACCAGATGGAAACTGAAAACTATGTACTGGTCTGGGGAAGGAAAGAAAAGTCAAAATTGGTAAAGACATAAGACTTTTTTCTGCATCTTAATCTCTTCAAAAGATATCTGTGTTTAAATCAAAATAAACATCCTATTATGAAGTTTATAAAGTATACAGCACAAAGTCTGAGATGAAGTAATTAGAACTGGATTTCTTGTAAGTGTCTTAGGTAGAGAGGTATAATATTAACTCTAAGTATACAGTATAAATTAAAGAAGCATGGTCTAACACCTTTCAAGAACCACTTGAAAAATAGAAAGAGGTACAGCTAAAAATGCAAGGGAAAAAAGGGCAGTACTAAAAAATATTCAATTTGCTAAGGAAACTATTACATAAAATATCTCTATAGTAAAACAAAACAATTACCCCATGGAAGAAGTTGGTTTATAATGCAAAATACATTTTACCACAAAAATAATACTTAAAAATATGACTATAATGTAAAACCTTTGGATAAAGTTAGCTAAAATAAAACTTGAGGCTGGACAGGAATCTAACCACCTAATATGAGTATTTGTTTCAGAATAAGAAAATTCCACCATTCAGAAAAAAAACACAGAACACAGAGCCTGTTTCCCCAACTCTTAACTATAATCAGCTGAAGATCTGTCATACTAAGAAAGTTTATAAATCAAGTATTCTTAATTTGTATATATTAGAAATAAACTGCAGTCTGTTATATAAAAATAACATAAAAATAACTTCACTAGGGGCGCCTGGGTGGCTCAGTTGGTTGGGCGACTGCCTGAGGCTCAGGTCATGATCCCAGAGACCCAGGATCCAGTCCCACATCGGGCTCTCTGCTCAGCGGGAAGCCTGCTTCTCCCTCTCTCACTCCCTCTGCTTGTGTTCCCTCTCTTGTTGTGTTTCTCTCTGTCAAATAAATAAAATCTTTTTAAAAAATCATAATAACTTCACTAAAAATTAGCTGAAAGCCAAATGTTTAGGAATACTGAATTTTAGTCTTCAGAGTAGGTAAAATTCACATAACTCAAAATTCAAAACATAAAAAAGGGTATATAATAAAAAGTCTCTGTCTCTTGCCGCCATTCTCCAACCACCAAAAAGGTACCACTAAAATATAATCAAGGAATATACACTCCCAATTGTTTCCTGAGGAACCACAGATATGGTAACACTTTTCCTAACACCAGAAATAACATTTTCTTTTTGAATTGGGATTATGTCAAAGTTCACAAAACAGAAAATATCTGGATGACAAGATACATGAATGTCAAAAAAAAAAAAAAATCAAATGGAATGTTAAAATAAAGCATGACCAAGGAATACTGTGAAGACAAAATAAGATGAAATAAAACTATCAGCTAAGGTTCTATTAGGTCAGTCCTGACCAACACATGACAGGAAATCTGAAGCAATGGAACAAAAGACAGGGTTACAAGTTTCTATGCCTAGTTCCCAAGTTGGTCACTGAAGAATGGATGGCACAAACCAGACTTAGAAACTAACTCCTGGGGCACCTGGGTGGCTCAGTTGGTTAAGTGACTGCCTTCAGCTCTCACTCCTCCTGCTTGTGTTCCCTCTCTGGTTGTGTTTCTCTCTGTCAAATAAATAAAATCTTAAAAAAAAAAAAAAAAGAAAGAAAGAAACTAACTAACTCCTGCTTATGCATCAGACCATTCCTGAAGGCTGACACCAATAAAACAGACCAGGATTTGTGAAATTCAAATGAACATTCAAAAAATGAATTAAAAAAAAAATCAACTTACCACCACAGGCCTCCTCAAGTACTCTGGATTTCCATGAGAGAATTGCCAATCCTCAATTATTAAGGGGCAAATTATTCAGCTAGGAGTAATTCTAGCTCTTATTTCTCCTTCTCTACTTTCAGTTTAGCCACTTCACTACTTATTAATGCTTTCACCTGAGAAGTAAAAGTTCAGCAAAACCACAACTGCCTGGAGGGACCTTGGGCCACCATTTCTCTAAATTATCAGAAGACCAAAAGTGGCGAGATTTTTAAACACTCCTGTATTTCAAGAGGAGAATACTACTAAGAGGCCACTGGCCTCTTGGGCATTACCTATGGCAAATATAAAAACCTACTCCTGATCTAAGACACCGGATTCTAAGGAAGTTGGTAGGAGGGCATACAAGCGTTTTCTAAGGAATTCCTTTTCCAGCTTTATCCTTCACAATTAAACCCCAACACATTTTTTACACTTTTATGGGAAACACTAGAAGTAACTTAGAAATTAGTCCCTGTGGCAAATAGGACAAAACAGTAATGTGGAAAAAGCTGTATCACTGCCACCAATAACTTATTTCTTGCTGGCAAAGACCACCTCTCCAAGAATATAATCATATTCCCAGCCTCCTTTGCAACTAGGCATGCAAAGACAGATGAAGCAAACTCAGTCAATAAGATATAAAGGAAAATCTATTGAGATCATTTCTGGTAGATTGTCTTCTCAGGGGAAAGAGGGGAAGAAAGGAGAGAAATATTGCATTAAACTTCCCTTCCCTTCTCTTCCTCCACTAATGTTGTTGTTACAAGATTGTCGTGCTTGGAGTTGCAGAAGCCATCCAGCAATCATGAGAAGAATCATAACCAACACACAGAAAAATAGTACTGAAGACTATTGAACTTAGTGAAGGAAATTCTTAACACTACTTGAACAATTTATCTTTAAGGCTCATTACATTTTTAACCCACAAGTTAACTCTTTAGGTGATAAGTCAGTCACAGACCATAATTCTAAACTGATGTTCTCAATTACTTAACTACAATCCACATGCATTCACTGAGCATCTATTATGTCATTGTGCAAAAGAGCTTTTATACGCATTACTTTGTTTCAATTATCATAATCCCATAAGATATTATAATGGATTACCATTTTACAGATAAAATACATGAGGCTCAGAGAAGTTTAAGTGACTTGTGGTGATGCAGGGCCAAAGTCACACAATTAATAAGGAATTAAGACTAGGATTCCTGCCCTGGTTGTATGCCTCTCAGCTAGTGCCCCATTAAAATCTATAAATCTATAAATCAGAACACAACTTCTCCTGCAGTGGGTTGCAACAGTCATTCCATCCAGAAAAAAATCTTCATATTTTAGGAGCACATAAAGTCTATGAACAATGGCTTATGAGCTCATAAACCATTAAAGAGCAATAAGAAAAAGTATTGTTAAAACCCTGACTCTCTCAAGTAAGCAATGGTCTGTGACAAAGTTTTAGTAAACAGATTCTTCCAAACTGTATTTCCCTATTTCCTCCTCTGCCAAGTTTGTACCTCCTACTCTTAGTCTCCCCTCCAGAACTGACCATAATGTGGAAGTATATATTTAGTATATAAGTTCATTTAGTCAAAGTTCCATGTTATATTTTCATTTTAAAATAAGGTAATCTTGGGC
>PITA01016518.1:10064-38475 GCA_004023965.1 Spilogale gracilis
GAATGTCTCATTGATCCTGATGATAAGTTTGTAGATTGTTCTGCTTGCAATGGAAAGTCTTTAGAAGGTTTTATTTTTTTTAATAATTTTATTTTTCAGAATTCCAAGATTCATTGTTTATGCCCCACACCAAGTGCTCCATAGAATACGTGCCTTCAATACCCACCACTAGGCTCACCCATCCACCTACCCCCTCCCCTCCAAGACCCTCAGTTTCTTTCTGAGTCCAAAGTCTCTCATGTTTCGTCTCCCTCCCCAATTTATCCTACTTCCCATTTCCTTTCCTTCTCCTACTGTCCTCCGTATTACTCCTTATGCTCCACAAGTGAAACCATGTGATACTTGACTTTCTCTACTTGGCTTATTTCACTCAGCATAATCTCTTCCAATCTGGTCCATGTTGCTACAAAAATTGGGTATTCATCATTTCTGATGGAGGCGTAATATTCATTGTATATATGTACCACTTCTTCTTTATCCATTCATCTATTGAAGAGTACCTTGGCTCTTGCCACAGTTGGACGATTGTGGCCATTGCTGCCATGAACATTGGGGTACATATGGCCCTTCTTTTCACTACATCTGTATCTTTGGGGTAAGCACACAGTAGTGCAATTGCAGGGTCATAGGAACGCTCTATTTTTAATTGTTTAAGGAATCTCCACACTGTTTTCCAAAGCAGCTGCACCAACTTGCATTCCCACCAAAAGTGTAAGAAGGTTCCCCTTTCTCCTCAGCCTCTCCAACACTTGTTGTTTCCTGACTTGTTAATTTTGGCCATTCTGACTGGTGTAGGGTGGTATCTCAGTGTGATTTTGATTTGAATTTCCCTGATAGCTAGTGATGCTGAACATTGTTTCGTGTGTCTATTAGCCATTTCTATGTCTTCTATGGAGAAGTGCCTCCTCATGTCTCCTGCCCATTTTGTGATGTGTTCATCTTCTTTTTGGGTGTTGAGTTTGAGGAGTACTTTATAGATCTTAGATATCATCCCTTTGTCTGTAGTGTCATTTGCAAATATCCTCTCCCATTCCATGAGTTGCCTCTTTATTTCGTTGACTGTTTCCTTTGCTGTGCAGAAGCTTTTTATTTTGATGAAGTCCCAAAAGTTCATTTTTGCTTTTGTTTTCTTTGCTTTTGGGGATGTGTCTTGAAAGAAATTGCTGTGGCCAATGTCAATTTCTTTGCCTATGGAACCACCAGTTTTTGATAAGAGGAATGATATGATCTGAATGATGTTTTTTTAATAACAATTTTTTTGAAGAAAGCTTTTATTATTCCTTTTTTAAAAAAGATTTTTTATTATTTGAGAGAGAGAGAGAGCTCATGAGAAGGGGGAGGGGCAGAGGGAGAAGCAGACTCTGCTGAGGTGGGAGCCCAATGTGGGCTGGATCCCAGGACCCTGGATCATGACCTAAGTGGAAGGCAGACGCTTAACTGACTGAGCCACCTACGCATCCCTGAATGATGTTTTTAAAGGGTCACTATGGCTGCCGCCTTGGAACACGGCAGCAGGGAGCACAAGCATGGAAGCAAGAAGAGTTAGGACAACTATAGTCACCTGAGTGACTGAGTCAACATTGTAAAGGTGAATATGAAAACTGAAACTGTAAAAGTTCAAAGAGAGAAAACATAGAGGAAAATTTCATTGGCTTGGCATAGGCAGTTTTCTTATACAGGTCGAAGTAGTTATCAAAATTTAAAATTTCAGGGCACCTGGGTGGCTTAGTGGGTTAAAGCCTCTGCCTTCAGCTCAGGTTATGATTTCAGGGTCCTGGGATTGAGATCTGCATGGGGCTCTCTGCTCAGCAGGGTGCCTGCTTCCTCCTCTCTCTTTCTGCCTGCCTCTCTGCCTACTTGGGATTTCTGTCTCTGTCAAATAAATAAATAAAATCTTTAAAAAGAAGAAAACGAAGTAGAAGTAGAAGTAGAAGAAGAAGAAGAAGAAGAAACCAAGAAACCACTAACATTAATTTAAAAAATTAAAATTTGGGCACCTGAGTGGCTCAGTGGGTTAAGCCTCTGCCTTCAGCTCAGGTCATGATCTCAGGGTCCTGGGATCCAGGCCCACTTCAGGCTTTCTACTCAGCAGGGAGCCTGCTCCTCCTCTCTCTCTGCCTGCCTCTCTGCCTACTTGTGATCTCTCTCCCTGTCAAATAAATAAATAAAATCTTTTAAAAAAAATTAAAATTTACATTAATCAAAATATGCCCCTGAGAAAATAAAAAGGCAGACTACAACCCAGATGAAAATATTCACAGTGTATATATCTGATGAAGCATTCATAGAGTCCTTCAAGTCAACAATAATAAGTTAAAGAAAACTATATTTATAGGCAAAAAAGCCTAAATCATTATTTTATAAAGAATATATTCAAATGGCCAATAAGCTTATGAAAATGTGCTTGCTCAACATCATTTGTCATCAGAAAAATTAAAATTGAAACCGCAATGAGATACCACTATACACCCACAGAATGACTCATATTGAAAAGACTGACTCCACCATTCCCTTTTAAAGTTGTCCACCCCTTCATTTTCAGGAGTTCATAGAGGGATCTAGGGGACTGAGGGGATACATGGTAAAGCAGAGGGAGGCCTGGCCTTACTCCATTCATATGTATTGGCAAGAATGCAGAAAAATCCAAACTACCCCACAATGTTGGTGGTTTAAGGGCTTTGGAAAATTGGCAGTTTTTTAAAGTTATGCACCTACCTTATTACCCAGCAGTTCCATTCCAGGTATATTCCCTAAGAGAAAAGAATATTTCAACAAAAAGGCAAATGTTATTAGTAACTTTATTATCATAGCTTTTTTCATGGTAGCCCTTATTAGGAAACAACCTGCTTCTCCATCAACAGAATGAACAAACAACTGTGGTATATTCATATAGTGGACCGCTACTTGGCAATAAGAAAGAACAAACTCCTTATATATGAATGAATCTAAAGATAATGCAGGTCAAAGAAGCACATGATAATAACATACCGTATTATTCTCTTCATATGAAGTTCAAGAATAGGCAAATCTAATCTTTGATGACAGAAAGTAGAAAATTGGTTGCCTCTGGGTTGGGGTGATATATCTTGATCTGAGTGTTAGTTACACTGGTACATATGCTAATCAAAATCAGGTTTGTGTATTTTTCTTTTATAAATCATATATTAATAAAGTTTTGTAAACATAAAGAGAGATGATTCCATAATTCCCTTTTAAGCTGGTTTAGCATGTCAGTCAGATGGTTTGTATGTACCTGTTTGATCTGCCACAGAAGCCTTATAGGAGTTGGGAGACAGCCCTGCTCCATCTAGGGAGGGTTTTCTCTGCAGCCAAGTGAAGAGAACCTTTCAAGGAGGAGGGAGTGAGCAACTATGAAATGCTGCTTGTACAATAGGTTGAGGGGGACTGAGGACTGACTATTGAATTTGACAGTGGAAAGGTCAGTAACTGCTGACCTGGAAAAAAACAGTATCAGAGGGGTAGTGGAGGTGAAAAGCTTTCCTAGAGTACGCTTAAAAGAGAATGGGAGGAGATGAATTAGATATGGTGAACACAGACAAGCCTTCTCAATTTTCTGGCTGTGTTCTCAGTGCCTAGCAGAATTCCCAGCATTTATTTAAGACATGTTCACAAATATTTGATATTGAGTGGTACATTTACCCTAAGTAACCCTGAATCATTCTAATTAATTAAAAATCTCCCTATCACCATGTGATTTAGTTATTGATAGTAATAAGTTCCTCAGGGCACACCTCATGACTGATCATTTTTAACATTCACTAAAACATTTGTGTAGTCACGACTTCCAGAGCTAGTGACACCATTATCCTAACCATTATTGTTCGCCCTGAGTATAGGTCTTATTAGAACCTTGCTAAAAAGATTAAGGATTGAGTGAGATAATTAATAGTTTCAGGAAAAGGATTCCATGGATAAGATAACATAGGTCAATTTGGTGATCTCCTACAGGAAAAAAAAAAAAAGCTTGATATTTGTCTCAGCTGCTCTCAAGAATACTTTTGGTTGTCTGATAAGCAGAAAAGATATGCCTTTCTCTGGGGCAGATACAGAGTAACTCTTTCTTTCACCCTTGACCCAGGTTTCACAAAATGGTTAAGGACAAGGTCTGCAAAAATTTCAGCAAGTCAAATCCCATAAGTGAGGATTGAGGAAGAAAATAAAACCAATAGGACATAAGTGACAGTCCTTGTCACAAATGAAGAGAGTACTTTATTAGGAAAGAGGCTGTGTCTATTTCATCCTCCAGTGTATACTTAGTAACTATCTCAATACCTGATACTCAAAAGAAAACATGGTAAGTACTCAAAAAACCAAACCAAACAAACCATATGAGACAAAATGGTTAAAAGTTTGGTCAGTTGGGAATGTTAAGGTTGAGACATGTTTTTTTTTTAAGAATTTAAGACCTAATCTTTGGGAAGTTGAGATGGACCTTGGTTTATATGATTGATGATGGGCAGAGGTCAGGCCTCAGGTAAGGTAAAATCTGTCTTTAGCCCTCAGAGCTCTAGAGTTAGCTCCCAGTGGGTCTTGCTACTCAGATTCTAGCCCTTTTAGTTAAAGATGCTCAAACCTGCCCCTGTGGGACTAGATGGAACTGAAACAGTTTGTATTACCCCAATAACTCATGCTCTTTATAGTCAAATCAAGTGCAGGATGATTCTTTTTAGTCCTGTAAGTTTCCTTATTGAAATGGTCCTAAAAACATGTGCCAATGAAAAAATTTTGACACTTCATTAGAATATTCCCAGCAAACCTGAAAAAAGATTTATTCAGATGCCAAAATTTGGGAGGCAGGATTTTAATGCCTACTCCACCTGCAGCTCCTGCTTACTAGCACTTGATTGTGTGACCTCTTACCTTTCACCTCTGCCATTAACTGATTGGACTCAGATAAACACCTGCCCTAAGCTGGGCCAATTAGATTCCCTCTCCCAGGAATATGGCGTTGGTAGTAGAAAAATCTCTAAGGACAAGGCACAAATTGAATGTACTATCTTTGGGGATGAGAAATGTTCTAAGCACTTTATAGAAGCTGGTCAGTAATTTTCCATCTGAGGTGAAATGCTTTTTAACATCATAAATTAACATAGATCTAGGACACTTATAGGTTATGCTTCAATTCTTTTTTTTTAAGGTTTATTTATTTATTTATTTATTTGAGAGAAAAGGAACAGAAGGAGAGGGACAAGCAGACTACACACTGAGCATGGAGCCTGACGTGGAGCTTGATCTCACGATCCTGAGACCATGGCCTGAGCTGAAATCAAGAGTTGGATGCTTAACCAACTGAGTCACCCAGGTGCCCTGCTTCAGTTCTTTAGATAATTGTCACAACTGTGAAATCTAGTAAATGCCATTATTTGTGGTTTAGTTGAGCTATAGAAATAAGAAGGAAAAAAATGACCTTCCTATAGGATAAATCAAGACATTCCAAAGAGGAAGACCCTTTAAGAGAGTCATCCCCAAACTCTTTGACCATCACTCATGGTTAGAAATATATCTTACATTGTAACACATACACACACAATTGACACAAATGTTTCACAAAATTGTATTAATCCTTCTTATGTATAATATACCCTGATATTTTCAATTCTATTTTCTATTTTAAAAATATTGGTAACTACCAACTAAATTGATTTCATAACTCACTAGTGAGTTGTGTCCAAGAATTTGAATGGCACTGCTTTCAGTATGCCTTAGTCTATTTGGGCAGCTATAACAAAATACCATAAATTGAATAGTTTACCAACAATAGAAATTTCTTTGTCACAGTTCTGGAAGCTGGGAAGCCCAAGATCAACAAGGTGCTGGCAGATTCAGTCAGTGAAGGCCCACTTGCCATAGATGGCCATCTTTTCACTGTAATTTTACATGGCTGAACAAACAAGGGGTCTTTCATAGAGAAGCACTTATCCCTTCATGAAAGCTAATCACCTCACAAAGCCCCTGCCTTCTAATACCATCACCTTGGGGGTTAAGATTTCAACATATGAATTTGGGGGGTAAAACCCTTTAGTTCACTGTAGTGTAACAGGCAGGATAAAATAGTTCAGGATATTTGTCCCAACAAACTTAAGCTTTATGCAAAAAGAGAAGCATCCAAAAGACTAAACAAAATGAAAAAAAATTAACTGAGTTTCATTGAAAAAAAAATGCAGTTCCAAGGAGAAGTAAAAAGCATTAAGTACCTGGAGAAAACATCTACAACAGGGGAAACTAAGAAATCCCCAAATCACAGACCGGTAAGATTAGAGTGATTATGTCTGTTTTGAAAGAGACAGATGTCATATTGAAAGCCCTCAAAGGTTATGATAACAAGGCTGAGGCACTCTGATATATCAAACGTCGAAGGATCTAAAAGTAGTAGTGAAAACTACCCAGTATTTAACAAGACTCACGGAATCCATGATGTCAGTAAAACTAAAGTATAGTGGAGGTGAAACAAGACATTGAATACTCTTCCACCCAACCATAGTGCAAGAGACCAGAGGCCCCGCCGGACATGTCCTTGGTAAGGAGTGAGGTTTTGCCTACCGAGAACCACATTTTGTGACCATGAGCAAGGACTTTGAAAGGAGCTGGTCCTACCTCCTACTAGCCCTGTGACTTTTATAAACATCTCTAAACATCTGTTTCCTCATGTGAAAAATAGGGATAATAACAGTCACTGCATCATGACTCACTATGGTTGTCACAATTAAATGAGATAATGTATTAAAAGGATTAGCAAATTCCTAGCATTTAAAAAGAAAAGAAAAAACAACTAGCTGTGTTATTTTTGAAGCAGTCACAAAGCACACAATGAGAGATCTGATGTCCAAACAAAAATGTGATGGAAAAAGAGGAGCCAAGATAGGAAACCAAGAGGATTCAAGAGTCATTGCCTAAGGGATGGCAGCTTCCATGAGAATCACAGTTTGAGGGAGCATTTTCTAGAATAGGGAGTGCTGTTCCAGAAAGACAAACAACAAATGTTGTTTGTTTGAAAAAACAACAAACATGGTAATTGAATCCATATTACTGTGGGTCTAAAGCATATGATCTTAATTACTGTATTATCCCATCATAAGATTTTAATTGGGACATTACAATCAATAAAATAGAATACACACAACAAAGAGAATTTAACAAGTAGATTTGCCAAAATAATTCCATAATTAAATGCTGTATGTACTTATGTTTCAAAGAGTTTTCACAGTCTAACAAAACTTGCCCTCTTATAGGGCCTTTATAAAAACAAAAAAAAATCTCATTTTTCTTTCACCTGCTCTGTTATTTTCCCTTCTAAATAAAACTGCCCCATATTCACCTTAGAATCCACAGGCATAGAGGCTCAATAAATTTTATTTAGTAAACCAAAAATGTCTCCAGAAAATTATATTTCTGGATATAATACCTCAAGATGCAGCTAACACTGAAAGACATAAAGAGATGAACAAATAGTATAATCATAGAATTTAATACTACTTAGCAATAAAAAGGAAAGACTGCTCATGCATGTAACATGAATGAATCACAAAAATATTATAAAAAATCATTATGATTCCATTCTGGAAAAGATAAAATTGTAGGATCAGAATCAGTGGTAGATATGGGATGGAAGAAGATAACCAGTTACAAAGAGACATGAGGAAACTCTGGGAAGATGGAAAAATGTTCTATATATTTTTAAAATACGTTTTAAATGTTAATTCTAGTATAAACATGCACTGTTATATTAGTTTCAAGTGTACAATATAGTGAATCGTCAAATCTGTGTATTACACAGAGCTCATCATGGTAAATGTACTCTTTAATCCCCATCACTTATTTCACCCATCTTCCTCCCACCTCATTCTGGTAACCATCAATTTGTTCTCTATAGTTAAAGTCTGTTTCTTGGTCTCTCTCTGGAAATGTTCTATATCTTGACTGTGGTGGTGTTACATCACTATATACCTTTGTATATATCAATATCCAGAGAACTGTATACATAAAAGGGCTGAACTTCACCTTATAAAAATTTTGTTTCAATACACATGACTAAAAAATTAAAAAAAGAAAACAAAGACCCATCTATATTCTGTCAAAAAAAAGAGTCACTTCAGATATAAGGATACACACACAATGAAAATGAAGAGATGGAAAAAGATAGTTCATGTATATGAAGTCAAAAGAAAGCAAGTGTATCTGTTCTTCCATCAGACAAAATAGACTTTAAAACAAACACTGTAATAAGAGGAAAGAAGACATTACATAATGATAAAAGGGTAAATCCAACAGAGAATATAACATTTATAAATACCTATGATCCCAGTATAGAAGCCTTGAATATATAAAGCAAATATTAACAGATCTAAAGAGGGAAATAGATAGCAATACAATAATTTAATACGGTAAGTAAGGTAGGTAATTTAATTTAAATAAGGTAATTTAATACCCCACCATTATTGATGGGTAATTCATCTAGACACAAAATCAATACGGAAACATTGACCTTAAATGACACATCAGACCAAATGGACTTAATAGATATATACAGAAATTCTATCCAAAATCAGCAGAATATATGGGATGTTCTCCAGACTAGATCATACATTAGGCCACAAAAGCACAAATTTAACAAATTGGAATAATATCAAATAATATCAAATATCTTTTTCTAACCACAGTGGTATGGAACCAGAAGTCAATTACAAAGAGAAAACTGGAAAATTCACAACTTTATGGAAATTAAGCAACATGCTACTGAACAACCATGGGTCAGTGAAGATGTCAAGAGAGAAATTTTAAAAATGCCTTAAGACAAATGAAAATGGAAATACAACATACCAAAATATATGGGATGCAACAAAAGCAGTTTTATTTAAGAGGGAAGCTCATAGCAGTAAATGCTTACCTCAAGAAGCAAGAAAAATCTCAAAAAAAAAAATCTTTGCTCCTCAAGAAACTAGAAAAAGAAGAACAAATAAAGGCCAAAGTTGGTAGAAGGAAGGAAATAACAAAGATAAGAGCAGAAATAAATGAAACATGGACTAAAAAATGGAACAGATCGATGAAACTAGGAGCTGGTTCTTTGAAAAGATAAACAAAATCATCAAACTTTTGGCTAGATTCAGAAGAATAAGAAAGAAGAAAGAAAGAAAGAAAGAAAGAAAGAAAGAAAGAAAGAAAGAAAGAAAGAAAGAAAGAAAGAAAAAGAAAGAGTACTCAAAAATGAAATCATTTATGAAACAGAATCCACAGAACTACAAAGGATCATAAGAAGACCAAAAAATCCTAATAATGACCAATTTTACACCAACAAATTAGAAAACCTAGAAGAAATGGATAAATTCATAGAAAAATACAACCTTTCAACACTGAATCATGAAGAAATAGAAAATCTGAACAGATTGTAAGGAAATTGAATCAATGATCAAAAACTTCTCAACAAACAAAAGTCCAAGACCAGATGGTTTCACTGGTGAATTCTACCAAACAATGAAAGACGAATCAATATTAATTTTTCTTAAACTCTTCCAAAAAAAATAGAAGAGGAAGGAACACTTCCAAACTCATTTTATGAAGTCAGCTTTACCCTGATACTAAATTTAGATGAGAGCACTACAAGACAAGAAAATTACAGACCATCAATGGAAGACAAATACTATATGATTTCACTCATATGTGGAATTTAATAAACAAAACAAATAAGCAAAAAGAAAAAGAGAGACAAACTAAGAAACAGACTCTTTTTTTTAGATTTTATTTATTTGAGAGAGAAAAGGCAAAAGACAGAATATGAGTGGAAGGTGAAGGTGAAAGGGAAAAAAAGGTGTGGGGAAAGGGAGGGGGAAGGGAAAGAGAAAAGGAGAGAAAGAGGGAATGGGAAGCATGGAGGGAGAGAAGGAGGAGTAGACTCTCCGCTATGCAGGGAGCCTGATGTGGGGCTCAATCCCAGGACCCTGGGATCATTACCTTAGCCAAAGGTAGACACTTAATCCATTGAGCCACCCAGGCACCTCAAAAACAGACTCTTAATTATTGATAACAAACTGATGATTTCCAGGAGGGAAGGATTTGGGGGATAGGTTAAATTGGTGATAGAAATAGGGCATACACTTGTCATGAGCCTCAGGTGATGAGTGGAATTGTTCAATCACTATAATGTACACCTGAAATTAATATAACACTGTATCTTAACTAACTAGAATTAAAATAAAAACTTCAAAAAAGTGGGGGGGCACCTAAGTGGCTCAGAGGGTTAAGCCTCTGCCTTCGGCTTGGGTCATGATCTCAGAGTCCTGGGATTGAGTCCCACATCGGGGTCCCTGCTCAGCTGGGAGCCTGCTTCCCTCTCTTTCTCTGCCTGCCTCTCTGCCTATTTTTGATCTTTCTCTCTGTCAAATAAATAAATAAAACCTTAAAAAAAAGAAAAGAAAAGAAAAGAAAATTACCAGCCAATCTCCCTGATGAACATAGATGCAAAATCCTCAACAAAATATTAGTAAACTGAATTCAAGAATACATTAAAAGGATTATACATCATAATCAAGTGGGATTTATTCCACGGATGCAAACATGGTTCAACATCAACAAATCAATAAATATGATACACCATATTAACAAAATGAAGGATTAAAAGTCATATGATCATCTCAATAGGTGTAGAAATGCCTTTGACAAAATTCAACATCCATTTATGATGGGGGGAAAAACCTCTCAACAAAGTAGATATAGTAGGAATGTACCTCAACATAATAAAGATCATATAAGACAAGCCCACAGCTAACATCATACCCAATCGTAAAGAGCTGAAAGCATTTCCTCTAAGATCAGGAATAAGCCAAGAATGCCCACTCTTGCTGCTAGTATTGGAGTCTTAGCCAGAGAAATTAGGCAAGAAAAAGAAATAAAAGACATTTCAGTTTGGAAAGAAAGAAAGTACAAGTGTCACTATTTAAAGATGAGATGATTTTATACATAGAAAACCACAAAGAATCTACCAAAAAAATTGTTAAAACTAATTTAAAAATTCAGTAAATTTGTTGGATGCAAAATTAGTATACAGAAACCTGTTGCATTTTTATACATGGATAATGAATTATCAGAAATAAATTAAGAAAACTATCTCATTTATAATTGATTCAAAAACATTAAAATACCTATGAATAAATTTAACCAATGAGGTGAAAGACCTATACACTGAAAACCATAAGACATTGATGATAGAAATTGAAAGAGATACAAATAAATGGGAAGATATTCTATGCTCAAGGATTAGAAGAATGAATATTGTTAAAATGTCCATACTATCTAACTCAATCAACACATTCAAAATCCCTATTAATTTTTTAATGGAATTTTACATAGAACAATCTTAAAATTTGTATGGGACCACAAAAGACCCCAAATAGCCAAAGCAATCTTGATAAAGAAGAACAAAGCTTCATGTTCCCTGATTATGAACTGTATTACAAAACTAGAGTAATCCAAACAGTATTGTATTGGCACAAAGCCAGACACAGAATAATAGAACAGAGTAGAGAGCCCCAAAATAAATCTACACATATGTGGTCAATTAATTTTTTAAAAAAGAGCCAAGAACATACAGTGGGGAAAGAATAGTCTCTTCAGTAAATGGTGTTGGGAAAACTGGACAGCCATATGGAAAAGTGTGAACTGAACCACTATCTTGCATCATACACAAAAATAAATTCAAAGTGGATTAAATGCTCAAATGTAATACCTGAAACAATAGAACTGCTAAAACAAACAAACAAACAAACATAAGCAGTAAGCTCCCTGACATCAGTCTCACAGTTGATTTTTTGGATTTGACACTAAGGCAAAAGCAACAAAAGCGGAACAAACAAACAAACAAACAAGCAAAAACAAGTGAACTGACTACATCAAATCAAAGATCTTCTGCACAGTAAAGGAAGCCATCAACAAAATCAAAAGGTGACTTCGGAAAAAATATTTTCAAATCATATATCTGATAAGGGGTTAATAGTTAAGTACATAAAGAACTCCTACAACTCAAAAGTAGAAAAACTATTTGATTTAAAAAGTGGCAGAGAATCAATAAAATGAACAGAGGATCTGAACAGAGGTACAGATGGCTAACAGGCACAGGAAAATGTACTCAATGTTACCAGTCATCAGAGAAATGCAAATTTCTCTGATGGTAGGTAGAATAGCTAGTATCAAAAAGACAAGAAATAACAAGTGTTGGTGAGGATGTGGAGAAAAGGGAACACTTGTGCAGTTAGTAGGAATATAAATTGGTTCAGCCACTATGGAAAAGACAGTAGGGAGTTTCCTCAAAAATTAAAAATAGAACTACCATATAATCTAGGAATCCCACCTCTCCGCATTTATTGGGAGAAAATAAAAACATTAACTCAAAAAGATATAGGCACCCTGATGTTTACTGCAGCATGATTTCTAATAGTCAAGATATGAAAACAACTTGAGTGGCCATTGATGGATGAATGGATAAAGAAATTGTGATATATATATTCCATTACACAATAATAATTATATATAATATATAATTATAATTTATAATTATTATAATATATAATAATATATAATGGAATATTATTCATACATAAAAAAGAATAAAGTCTTGCCATTTGCAACAACATGAATGGACCTTGAGTGCATTGTACTAGGTGAAGTAAGTCAGACAAAGAAAGACAAACAGTATACAATCTCGCTTATATGTGGAATCTGAAAAATGACAAAACAAAACAAAAACACGAAATCATAGATACAAAAAACTGATGGCAGGGGTGAAGAGTGGGCAAAATGGGTAAAGGGATTCAAAACTTCCATTTATAAATGGAACTGTAGTTAATAATGTGTCTCATATTTGAAAGGGACTGAGAGTAAATCTTAAAAGTTCTCATCACAAGAAAAACATTCTGTAACTATGTGGTGATGGATGTTGACTAGATATTGTGGTGATTATTTCATAATATATACAATTATCTCATTATGTTTATCATTGAAACTAATGTAAGACTGTATGTCAGTTCTACCTCAATAAAAAATGCAAAAAATAAATACCTAAAGATCATAATATGACACTCTTTGATAGTTTATTTCAAATACATTTATTAATTTTGATTATCAGAGTATTTCACAGTAGTCTTGAAAGCAAATGTCCTGCTCTTAGCAAAGTCCAATATATCATTTAATTAAAGCATCTCAAAAATGTGATAACTATTCTATTCTATTAATTTGCTATTGTTTTTGTGAAGAACCTGTTGTGCAAGCCTGAAAAGAAAGTGAGAAATGAGACATAAACCTCAATTTGGAAGAACAACCTGGAGCTGAAAAGTGAAGAGTTTAAAAAGTGAGATTTCCTGTATGAAAGGTGTTTAGTTTAACTATTTTTAAATATCCAAGATCTGAATGATAAAATGTAACCTTACATTTTCAGAGTATACAGAAGTATCCAACAATTGGATATAGAAATATCCAGCTGCTTATCTTCATGAACCATTTCCTTGGTTGGTTATCTCTGTCACAGTTTATACCTCTGAGGGTTGTTATTATGTTGTCTTTCATGTCTTCCTATTCATTCATTCATTTGTTCATCTAGTCATTCAATATATTATTTATTTAATATATGATTATTGAACATCTCTGCACCAGACACTGGAGATGCAGGCCTGAGTAAGACATATGATATTTTGCCTTAACATTCTAGGGAAGAGAGAGACCAAAAAAATATGAACAAGTAAATACCTTCAGGTGATAGTAAGTCTTCTGAAAAAATAAAACAAGGTAATGGGGTATAGAATGACTTTGGGGGGGCAGTGGGTGGGAGAACACTTTGGGCAGAGGGGTGAGGGGATCTGAGAGGCCAACATGTGTACAAGCAGTGTGGGAAGTGAATGATGGGAGGGAATTGGCCTATGGAGAGATCTGTGGGAAGAGTATTTCTAACATAGGGAACAGTAAGAGAAAATCCTAAGGCAGAAATGTGTTTGGCATTCCATGAGGGCTGTAAGCCAGCTCTTGTGCTCAGAGTAGAACAAAGAGGAGGAGAGAGGTAACAAATGAGGCCAGAAACCTCTCAGGGGCTTGGAGAGGAGCTTTAGCTTCACTCTAAAGGCAATGGGAAATCATCAGAAGGTTTTAAGGAGGGCAGTCATATGATTTTCTTTCTTTTTTTCAGGTTTTTAAAAAAATAATTTATTTTATTTATTTTTTCAGTGTTCCAAGATTCATTATTTAGGCACCACACCCAGTGCTCCATGCAATATGTGCCCTCCTTAATACCTACCACCAAGCTCACCCATTCCCTCACCCCCCTTCCTTCCAATACCCTCAGTTTGTTTCTCAGAGTCCACAGTCTCTCATGCTTCCGTGATTTTCCTTGAAAAAGTCTCTCTGGCTTCTTTAGTGGTGGATGAGAAAGTAAACATAGAGAATGTTCAGATGGCCGTTCCTGCCATGAAGATTAGAGGTGAAGGTGGTTTGGACAAAGGTCATGGCAGGTATGGTGGTGAGCAGAAGTGTGCTTACGTTCCAGTTTGCAGGAGGGCTGACAGGACTCTCTGATGGATCCCATGAGGTGGCAAAAGGAAGCAGTGGGTGACCAGGGATACTTTATCCAAGCTGGAGAAAACTGAGGATAGTAAAACACTCTGTTTTTGTCTTGTTACATTTGAGATGCACTAATACATACAAGTAGAGAAGGTAATTAAATATTCAAGTGTGTAGATCTGGAGAAAGATCAGAGTTAGTCACATAATTTTGTAATTCACCAGCATAGAGATTGTATTTAAAGCAACAATACCAAATATAACCACCTATGAAGTAAGAGGTGACTTTAACTGCAGAAGAAAAGGGGTCCTAGAAGAGAGACCTAGGATTCCTAATATTTAGAGGCAGAGTAAAGGAAGAGGTGACCCAGAAGCAATTCCAGTGATGTAGGAGGGCAATTGAGAGCATACGGTAATGGAAGCCAACAATGGAATGTGCTCTAAGAGGAAATGGCCATCTCTGCCAAATCCTGCAGTGTGGTCAAATTAGATAGGACTGAAAATTGACATTGTATATGATAAGGTGGAGTCACTGGTGACAGATTTGATCTAGAGGTCATTTCAGCAAATTCAATGGATGTCTAATTGCAGTGTATTGAACAGAGAGAGAGAAAGGAGAAAGAAGAGAGCAATTGTTGATGTTTCCCCATGAGAGGATGCTGAGAGTTGGGAGCAGACACTGGCAAGGGTGTGAACTCTAGAGAGAGTTTACTTACAGACAACAGTTAAGGCATGATGCAGAAAAGGACAGATAATGGCCAGAGTAAAGCTTAGCAGGCATGCAACCCAGAGCCCTGGAGAGGAGAGGGTATGCATCTTCTTTGTGAAAAGAAAGGGTACCAGTATTCAGAGTTAGGTGAGCTGTAGATTGGATGGTGAGAAAATGAGGTAATTCTTGCCTGTTGGCTTCTATTACTTCAACAAAGTGTAAAGTGAGATCACCAGTTGAGAGTGAGAGAAGAGGAAGTATTGGAGGTTTAAGGACACAGGAGATGTGACATAAACAACGTGAAGAGTCAGAAGCAATGTGTCATATTTGTAGTTTTATCCTAGCACAGTGCCTGGCACATGGTAGACACTGAAAAAATGTGTGAAGAGTGACTAAAGGTAAGAACCAGAAAAAAAAGAGCTATGATATGCATGAACAACTTACATCTTAATAACAAGAGTGATATATTTGTTTTACAAATGGTATAGGGTCTACTTGAGTTTATTCAATAAATTCTAGAATACTAGAGGGAGGAGGCATCCTTGCAAGAAGTAATTACGACAAGAGTACTACTTGATACTTTATATACAAGGCCACTTTCTCCGCTATGCTGAGCTTTTCGAGGGCAAAGGGAGTCTGTCTTTTTATCTTTGTATTTTCAGGACATACATCAAACAGTACCTGGACAACATAAGTGCACAATGGCACCCTTCTAAAAAGAAATAAGTGACTATAAACATGAGGAGCTTTTAATCTCAAGGGGATTTACAGGCTAAGATAGAGGAGTCACCAAAAGAATTTAAATATTACACAGATGAAGAACTGTAGTGTATTGATTTAAAGACAAACAGATGCTTTAGGGACATACTGAGGAGGTCACAATATGCAACTATGCATTCCCACAAAACTTCCTTTGTGACATTATTTCAAAATGAAAAATGAGCTAAGTGGATTTTTGCTCTCACCAATATGGCAACTCTACTCTTATATTCACTTGAGTTTACAGACTCTTTGATCTTTTCTGTACAGTAGTAACAGACTTTGTCTTGTTCAGTTAACATCGCACGTTATTGTGAACTACATTCCCAGATGCTCCAGAACCACACACCTTGCTGACTCTCCTCTTCTAGAAAGACTCAGAAAGATGTCTTTCCTATCTGACTGATGAAGCACCATGTTCACCCACGTCTGCTGTGGAAGACCAGCCCCAGGGAAGTTTGGACCAAGCAGGCAGATCCTGGCTCCACTGGACCCCTATGTTAGGCTTTTCGTACTTAGAGGGTTTTTTTTTCTTTCCTTTTTTTAAATTTCTTTTTTTTTTAATTTTTTCTATAACCCAGCCACCCTATCCCTGCCCGCCACCCCCCAGCAACTCTCAGTTTGTTTCCTGAGATTAAGAGTCTCTTATGGTTTGTCTCCCTCCTCTGTCCCATCTTGTTTCATTTTCCCCCCTCCCTACCTTCCACAACCCTTCCACCCTGCCTCTCGAATTCCTCATATCAGAGAGATCATATGATAATTGTATTTCTCTGATTGACTTATTTCACTCAGCATAATACCTTCCAGTTCCATCCACATTGTTGCAAATGACAGGATTTCATTCTTTTTGATGGCTGCATAGTATTCTGTTGTACATATACACCACATCTTCTTTATCTATTCACCTGTTGATGAACATCTAGGCTCTTTCCATAGTTTGGCTATTGTGGACATCGCTGTTATAAACATTCGGGTGCATGTGCCCCTTCGGATAACTACATTTGTATCTTTAGGGTAAATACCCAGTAGTGCAATTGCTGGGTCATAGGGTACCTATATTTTCAACCTTTTGAGGAACCTCCATAATGTTTTCCAGAGTGGCTGCAACATCTTTCATTCCCACCAACAGTGTAGGAGGTTCCCCTTTCCCCACATCCTCACCAACATCTGTTATTTCCTGACTTGTTGATTTTAGCCATTCTTACTGGATGAGGTGGTATCTCACTGTGGTTTTTATTTGTATTTCCCTGATGCTGAGTGATGTTGAGCACTTTTTCATGTATCTGTTGGCCATTTGGATGTCTTCTTTGGAGAAATGTCTGTTCATGTCTTCTGCCCATTTCTTGATTGGATTTTTTGTTCTTTGGGTGTTGAGTTTGATAAGTTCTTTTCAGAGTTTGGATACTAGCCCTTTATCTGATATGTCATTTGCAAATATCTTCTCCCATTATGTCAGTTGTCTCTTGGTTTTGTTAACTGTTTCCTTTGCTGTGCAAAAGCTTTTGATCTTGATAAAGTCCCTATAGTTCATTTTTGCCCTTGCTTCCCTTGCCTTTGGCGATATTTCTAGGAAGAAGTTGCTGCAGTTGAGGTTGAAGAGGTTGCTGCCTGTGTTCTCCTCAAGGATTTTGATGGATTCCTATCTCACATTGAGGTCTTTCATTCATTGTGAGTCTATTTTTGTGTGTGGTGTAAGGAAATGGTCCAGTTTCATTCTTCTGCATGTGGCTGTCCAATTTTCCCAACTCCATTTCTTAAAAAAACTGTCTTTTTTCCACTAGACATTCTTTCCTGCTTTGTTGAAGATGAGTTGACCATAGAGTTGAGGGTCCTTTTCTTGGCTCTCTATTCTGTCCATTGATCTATGTGTCTGTTTTTCTGCCAGTACCATACTGTCTTGATGATTACAGCTTTGTAATAGAGCTTGAAGTCTGGAAC
This sequence comes from Spilogale gracilis, assembly GCA_004023965.1. Lineage (NCBI taxonomy): Eukaryota > Metazoa > Chordata > Mammalia > Carnivora > Mephitidae > Spilogale > Spilogale gracilis. The sequence goes on from PITA01016518.1 coordinate 28,023, forward strand.
TGTGATCCTGCCAACTTTTTCTTTTTCAACATTCCTCTGGCTATTCAGAGTCTTTTCTGGTTCCATATACATTTTAGGATTATTTGCTCCATTTCTTTGAAAAACATTGATGTTATTTTGATAGGGATTGCATTAAATGTGTAGATTGTTTTAGGTAACATAGACATTTTCACAATATTTGTTCTTCCAACCCATGAGCATGGAATGCTTTTCCATTTCTTTTTATATATATTTATTTATTTATTTATTTATTTGACAGAGAGAAACACAGTGAGAGAGGGAACACAAGCAGAGGGACTGAGAGAGGGAGAAGAAGGCTTCCTGCTAAGCAGGAAGCCTGATGTGGGACTCAATCCTGGGTCTCCAGGATCATGACCTGAGCTGAAAGCAGTTGCTTAACCAACTAAGCCACCCAGGTGCCCCTGTTTTTCCATTTCTTTGTGTCTTCCTCAATTTCTTTCACAAGTACTTTATAGTTTTATGAGTACAGATTGTTTGCCTCTTTGGTTAGGTTTATTCCTAGGTTTGGTTTTCGGTGCAATTGTAAATGGGATTGACTCCTTAATTTCTCTTTCTTCTGTCTTTCTTTTGGTGTATAGAAATGTAACTAATTTGTGTGCATTTATTTTGTATCTTGACACTTTACTAAATTCCTGTCCTAGCAGTTTTGGAGTGGAGTCTTTTGAGCTTCCACATAAAGTGTCATATCATCTGCAAAGAGTGAGAGTTTGACTTCTTTGCCAATTCTGGTGCCTTTTATTTCTTTTTGTTGTCTGATTGCTGAGGCTAGGACTTCTAGTACTATGTTGAATACCAGTGGGAATAGTGGACAGCCCAGCTGTGTTCCTGACCTTAAGGAAAAAGCTCTCGGTTTTTCCCCATTGAGAATAATATTTGCTGTGGGTTTTTCATAGATGGATTTTATGATATTGAGGTATGTACCTCTATCCCTACACTGTGAAGGGTTTTGTTCAAGAAAGGATGGTGTAGGGGTGCCTGGGTGGCTCAGTTGGTTAGGCGACTGCCTTCAGCTCAGGTCATGATCCCAGAGACCCGGGATCAAGTCCCACATTGGGCTTCCTGCTCATCAGGAAGCCTGCTTCTCCCTCTCTCTCCCCCTGCTTGTGGTCCCTCTCTGGCTGTGTTTCTCTCTGTCAAATAAATAAAATCTTTAAAAAAAAAAAAAGAAAGGATGCTGTACTTTGCCAAATGCTTTTTTAGCATCTATTGAAAGGATCATGTGGTTCTTGTTCTTTATTTTATTAATATACTATATCACATTGATTGATTTTCAGATGTTAAACCAACCTTGGAGTCCAGGAATAAATCCCACTTGGTTGTGGTGGATAATCCTTTTAATGTACTGTTGGGTCCTACTGTAGCATTTTGGTGAGAATTTTTGCATCCATGTTCATCAATGATATTGGTCTGTAATTCTCCTTTTTGATGGGGTCTTTGGTTTTGGGTAATGCTGGCCTCATAAAATGAGTTTGGAAGTTTTCCTTCCATTTCTATTTTTTTGAACAGTTTCAGGAAAATAGATATTAATTCTTCTTTAAATGTTTGGTAGAATTCCCCCTAGGAAGCCATCTGACCCTGGGCTCTTGTTTTTGGGGAGATTTTTGATGACTGCTTCAATCTCCTTACTGGTTATGGGTCTGTTCAGGCTCTCTATTTATTCCTGGTTCAGTTTTGTAGTTTATATGTCTCTATAAATGCATCCATTTCTTCCAGATTGTCAAATTTGCTGGTGTATATTTGCTCATAATATGTTCTTATAATTGTTTGTATTTCTTTGGTGTTGGTTGTGATTTCTCTTCTTTCATTCATGATTTTATTAATTTGGGTGCTTTCTCTTTTCTTTTTGATAACCCTGCTCAGGGGGCTATCAATCTTGTTAATTCCTTCAAAGAACCATTTCCTAGTTTAGTTGATTTGTTCTACTGTTCTTTTGGTTTCTATTTCATTGATTTGTGCTCTGATCTTTATTTCTCTTCACCTGCTGGGTTTAGTTTTTCTTTGCTGTTCTTTCTCCAACTCCTTTAGGTGGAGGGTTAGGTTGTGTACTTCAGATCTTTATTGTTTTTTTGAGAAAGGCTTGTATTGCTATATACTTTCCTCTCAAAACTGCCTTGCTATGTCCCAAAGATTTTAAACAGTGATGTGTTCTTTTTCATTTGTTTCCATGAATTTTTTAAATTCTTCTTCAATTTCCTGGTTTACCCATTCATTCTTTAGTAGGATACTCTTTAGCCTCCATGTATTTGAGTTCTTTCTAACTTTCCTCTTGTGGTTAAGTTCTAGTTTCAAAGCATTGTGGTCTGAAAATATGCAGGGAATGATCCCAATTTTTGGTAATGGTTAAGAACTATTCGTGACTCGCATGTGATCTATTCTGGAGAATGTTCCATGTGCACTAGAGAAGAATGTGTATTTTGTTATTTTGGGATGAGATATACCTGTGATGTCCATGTAGTCCAGTGTCTCATTTAAAGTCTTTATTTCCTTGTTGATCTTTTGCTTAGATGATCTGTCTGTTTCAGTGAGGGGGATGTTAAAGTCCCCTATTATCATTGTATTATTGTTGATGTGTTCCTTTGATTTAGTTATTATTGGTTTATATAATTGGCTGCTCCCATGTTAGGGGCATAGATATTTAAAATTCTTAGATCTTCTTGTTGTCCTTCCTTATCTCTTATTATAGTCTTTGGCTTAAAATCTAATTTGTCTGATATAAGGATTGTCACCCCAGCTTTCTTTTGATGTCTATTGGTATGGTAAATGGTTTTACACCCCTCACTTTAAATCTGGAGGTGTCTTTGGGTCTAAAATGAGTTTCTTGGAGACAGCATATTGATGGGTCTTATTTTTTTATCCATTCTGATACGCTGTGTGTTTTGATTGGGGAGTTTAGCCCATTTACATTCAGGGTAATTATTGAAAGCTATGACTTTAGTGCCATTGTATTACCTGTAAGGTGACTGTTACTGTAAATTGTCTTTATTCCTTTCTGGTCTGTTACTTTTAGGCTCCCTCTTTGCTTAGAGAACCCCTTTCAGTATTTCCTGTAGGGCTGATTTGATATTTACAAATTATTTTAGTTTTTGTTTGTCCTGGAAGGTTTTTATCTCTCCTCCTATTTTCAATTGTAACCTAGCTGGATATAGTATTCTTGGCTGCATATTTTTCTCAATTAGTGCTCTGAATATATCATGCCAGTTCTTTCTGGCCTGCCAGGTCTTTGTTGATAGGTCTACTGTCCATCTAATGTTTCTGCCATTGTATGTTACAGACCTCTTGAGCTCCTTGCAGGATTTTCTCTTTGATACTGAGACTTGTAAGTTTTACTATTAGATGATGGGGTGTGGACTTATTTATATTGATTTTGAGGGAGGGTTCTCTGTGCCTCCTGGATTTTGATGCTTGTTTCCTTTGCCAAATTAGAGCAATTTGCTGCTGTAATTTGCTCCAATATACCTTCTGCTCCTCTCTCTCTTCTTCTTCTCGGATCCCAATTATTCTAATATTGTTTCATCTTATGGTATAACTTATCTCTCGAATTCTCCCCTCCTGGGCCAGTAGTTGTTTGTGTCTTTTTCTCAGCTTCTTTATTCTCCATCATCTGGTCTTCTAGATCACTAATTCTCTCTTCTGCCTCATTTATCTTAGCAATAAGAGCCTCCATTTTTTTTTAAGATTTTATTTATTTGACAGAGAGAAACACAGCCAGAGAGGGAACACAAGCAGGGGGAGTGAGAGAGGGAGAAGCAGGCTTCCCGCAGAGCAGGGAGCCCGATGTGGGACTCGATTCTGGGTCTCCGGGATCATGACCTGAGCCGAAGGCAGTTGCTTAACCAATTGAGCCACCCAGGCACCCCAAGAGCCTCCATTTTTTTATTGCACTTCAGTAATAGCTTTTTTGATTTCGACTTGTTTAGATTTTAGTTCTTTTATTTCTCCAGAAAGTAATTCTCTAATATCTTCCCTGATTTTCTCGAGCCCAGCTAGAACCTTGATAATCATCATTCTGAACTTTAATTCTGACATATTACTTATGTCCCTATTGATTAGGTCCCTAACTGTCAGTACTATCTCTTGTTCTTTTTTTTTTTTTTTGAGGTGAGTTTTTCCCACTTGTCATTTTATCCAGATAAGAATAGATGAATGAGAGATCAAGATACTAAAAAAGGTAACAATGACCCCCCCAAAATATACACTAACCAAATCAATAGAGACCTGAAACAAGGGAGAGAAGAAAAGAAAAAAGAAAATAAAATTTATATCTCTATCTAATCTGTCTATCTTTATCTCTCTCTCTCTCTCTCTCTCTCTCTCTCTATATATATATATATATATATATATATATATATATATACTGGTGAATAGGGCAGAGCCACACACTTGATTTGGGGTGTATTTTGGTCTGTTAAAAGAAACTGCCTCCCAAAATTTTAAAGAAATAAAAACTTATATATGTACAAAAATAAGGGTGTACATGATGAAGGGCTAGAATATGACTGTAAAGGGGAACCTGGGTGGCTCAGTTGGTTAAGTGACTGCCTTCGGCTCAGGTCATGGTCCCGGAGATCCGGGATCGAGTCCCACATCGGGCTCCCTGCTCAGTGGGAAGCCTGCTTCTCCCTCTCTCACCCCCCCTGCTTGTGTCCCCTCTCTGGCTGTGTTTCTCTCTGTCAAATAAATAAAATCTTAAAAAAAAAGAATATGACTGTAAAGACGAAAATTTAAAAAGATTCTAAAAAAGGAATTGATAAGATAAGAAGTTGGTTGAAAAGAGAAAAAAGAGGAAAGAATTTGATGAGGCTGGAGACTAGAACAAAGCCATGTGCTAGATTTAGGGTATATTTTTGTCTATTAGAGGAAACTGTATTTCAGAGTTTTAAAGAAAAACCTATATGAATACAAAAAATAAGCTTAAATAAAATGAAGGGATAGAATATGACTAAAACAATGAAATATTTAAAACTTTTTTAAAAAAGGTATTGATAAAATAAAATAGTTTTAAAAACATTAAAATTGGAAAGAGAAAAAAATTTAAATGGAATAAGAAAAAAAATAAAATTAAAAATATTTAACTTTGAAAAACTAAAGAATCATAGGGAAAAAATCCATGAATTGTACATAGTGCATCCCCCTAGCTCTGAAGTTCCATAGTTCTCATTGATCGATAAACTTCGTCTTGGCTGGATGTTCTCAATGACCTTTTGGGGGAGGTTTTGTTGTATTGATTCTCAAATGTTTTTCCCTGAGGTGGAACTGCTCTGCCCTTGCCAGGGGCCAGGCTAAGTAATCTGCTCAGGTTCACTCTCAGTAGATTTTGTTCCCTTAACACTTTTTTTTTTTTAAGATTTTATTTATTTTTTGACAGCGAGAGATCACAAGTAGGCAGAGAGGCAGGGAGAGAGAGAAAAGGAAGCAGGCTCCCTGCGAGGGCCTCGATACCAGGACCCTGAGATCATGAACTGAGCCGAAGGCAGAACACAAGGAAGAGAGAACATAAACTATTTACTAAGGCGTACTAAGCACATTTGGCTTTTCTGATCTGAAAATAGCTCAGAAGAGGGAAGTTCTGATTTTGTGCTCTGTTGCTTTAACCTACTGAGCCACCCAGGCGCCCACCTCAACACTTTCTGTACAGCCTTGGAGGACAGGAATGAAGATGGCAGCCTCCCAGTTTCTGGCCCAGAGAAGCTGAGAGCCAGGGCCCCACTCCTCAGTGTGCCCTCAGAGAAAAGCAATCATACCCATCTCCCTCATCTCTGGGAACACTCTGTGCTCACCCAGCCTGTGACCAAGAGTTTCTATCTCTGGTGATCACCTCGTTTGGAGTCTCCAAACCCAGCAGTTCCTGCAGCGTGCTCTTGCACTGCTCCTCCCAGTGGAGGAAGAAGTTGTTCTTCCTGGATCTGCCACTCTTGGGGTCCCTGCTCGAAGAGCAGTGGCCTGACTGCACCTCAGATCAAGGTTTAAGGTAAGCGCCCAAGCCGAGAGTCCACTCTTCGGTTCTGTCTCTGCAGCCAGCTTCCCCGCTCCGATATCTGGGAGCTCTGGCACGCTCAGGCACCCTGGATCCTTCTGTGACCCTGGGGGGCCTCAGACCACACTGTCCCAGTGAGGGTTCCACCCCCCTGTTTAGCCTCTGGGGCAACGTCCCTCAATGGAGTAGACTTATAAAAGTTCTGATTTTGTGCTCTGTTGCTCTACTGCTGGCTGGGAGCTGGCCCCTCCCCCAGTGGTCTGTCTTTGCCTCCAATTCACTTCTTTGCCCATCCTACCTTCCAGAAAGTGGCCACTTTTCTGTTCCTAGAATTGCTACTCTTCTTTGCCACTCTCCTGTTGAGTCTGAAGTGTTCCGACTGGTTTAGATCCTTACTTAGAGTTGTTTTTTTTTTTTTTTAAAGATTTTATTTATTTATTTGACAGAGAGAAACACAGCCAGAGAGGGAACACAAGCAGGGGATGTGAGAGAGGGAGAAGCAGGCTTCCCACTGAGCAGGGAGCCCGATGTGGGACTCGATCCTGGGTCTCCAGGATCATGACCTGAGCCGAAGGCGATCGCCCAACCAACTGAGCCACCCAGGTGCCCCTTTACTTAGAGTTTTGTATAGCATGGCTTCCCCATGACTTGTAACATCACTTTCAGGAGTCAAATATTTGACAAAAGGAAATAGTGGGGGGAAATGCTTAGGAATACATAAGGGAAGATAGCAAAACAGAAACAGAAAAGAAGGAAAAGAGAAATCTGACCACTTTAAATACAGCTAATTAAAGCCATTTAATAAAAATACAACAGAAAATACAATTAAAAAATTATAAATTTCATAGCCGATTTTAAAACATGGCAAGGGGGCAAGGGAAGAAAAGTTGAGAAATTAAATATAACTCTGATCTGGTCCTTTGCTATGTAATGAAGACCATAGTAGCTATTTTTATGATAGGGAGAAATATGGTATGGCCATAGATATCTCCATTTTCATGTGTATATATATCACAAAAAATCACAAGGAAGAGAGAACATAAACTATTTACTAAGGCGTACTAAGCACATTTGGCTTTTCTGATCTGAAAATAGCTCAGAAGAGGGAAGGCGAGGAACTGTTACTCAGTCATTGTGTAAGTGGTTGGCGCCCTCTAGTGGCTCCTTAGATTCCCTGCCTGTGGATTCTAAACGGCACTTCAGAGAAAAAGACCTTTGGGAGGAGGGGACTAAAATTTTGGGGGGGTGGGGAAACTACTTGGGTTTTAATGTCCTGATATAGAGCTCCCACAGTGTTCTCTAACTGCAAAGCTAAAATTTTTAATTGGGAAAATACAATAGTTGTCTGTTACATGATTAAAAATAAGTTGTCTTAACAACAACAACAACAAAATGAAGCTGTCTTTGACAAAATAAAATGGCAGCCAAAGAGGCAATAGAAATTATACCATCAAGGAAAGCTTTCTCCATCCATTTGCCAATATTTCCATCCAACTCTAGAGAATTTGCACGAGGGAATTTAACTGTGTAAATGGGTCAATATAATGCTATTAATTACTATTTACATATTAATGACTGCAGTTGTAAAAGCATTACTCAAGTAGAATTCTTTTGCTTATAGTTTATATGTAAAGACTACCCTTTTATTTATGCTAAGGTAGTTCTTTACAGAGCTTGATATTAATGTGTTGTGTGAATTTGCAGCTTAATCCAGTGTTAAACATGATGGAAAAAAAGTCTTCATTTTGATTCTTTTTGTTTTCAATGATCAACAAAGAGTGTATGTTTGATACAGCTGTAATAATCATGAGGTAACCATGTCATAAGCTGGTTGCAAGCCTAAGTACTTTGGTTATTACTTGATATGCAAAATAAACTGTGGTATTCACAAAGTCTTTCATTGACAAAGTATACTGTTGGCACTGAAGAGGATGGACCCAATCATGGGGAGTAAGAAAGGAGGCCAGTTCTTTTTTTCTTTTCAAGTTTTTATTTAAATTCCACTAAATTAACATACAGTATAAATTTATTTCAGGTGTGGAATTTAGTGATTCAGCATTTCCATACAATACCCTGTTCATCACAAGTCCCCTGCTTAATGCCCATCACTCATTTAACCCATCATCCCACCTACCCACCTTCTGGGAGGGTGGGTAATGCCCATCACTCATTTAACCCATCATCCCACCTACCCACCTTCTAATCATCAGTTGGTTCTCTATAGTTACAAGTCTGTTTGTTTTCCTCTCTTTTCTTGCCCTGATGTTTATTTGTTTTGTTTCTTAAATTCCATATATGAGTGAAATAATATGGTATTTGTATTTCTCTGACTGATTTTGCTTAGCATAATACTTTTGATCCATCCATGTCATTGTAAATGACAAGATATCATTCTTTTTTATGGCTAATGTATAGTCTGTTGTGTATATATACCACATCTTCTTTACCCATTCATCAGTCAATGGACATTTGGGCTTTTTACATAATTTGGCTATTGCTGATAATGCTGGTAGAAACACTGGGACACATGTATCCCTTTGAATTGGTATTTTTGTATCCTTTGGGTAAATGGGAGTAATGAATCATAGGATAGCTCTATTTTAAACTTTTTGGAGAACCTCCATACTGTTTTCCAGAGTGGCTGCCCCAGTTTGCATACCAACCAACAGTGCAAGAGGATTCCCCTTTCTCTGGATTCTTGCCAACACCTGTTGTTTCTTATGTTTGGGTGTTGAGTTTGAAAAGTTCTTTATAGTTTTGGATACTAACCCTTTATCAGATATGTTATTTGCAAATATCTCCCATCCCATAGGTTTTCTTTTAGTTTTGCTGATTGTTTCCTTCACTGGCAGAAGCTTTTTTATTTTGATGAAGTCCCAATAGTTTGTTTTTGTTTGTGTTTCCCTTGCTTCAGGAGACACATGTAGTAAGAAGTTACTATGGCTGATGTCAAAAAGGTTACTCCTATATTTTCCTCTAGGATTTTGATGGTTTCCTGTCTCAGACTTAGGTCTTTCATCCATTTTGAATTTATTTTGTGTGTAGTATAAGAAACTGGTCAAGTTTCGTTCTTCTGCATGTCACTGTCCAGTTTTCCCAACACAATTTGTTGAAGAGACTATCTTTTTCCCATTGCATATTCTTTCCAGCTTTGTCAAAGATTAGTTGACCCTAGAGTTGTAGGTCCATTTCTGGGTTTTCTATTCTCTTCCACTGATGTATGTGTCTATTTCTGTGCCAGTATCATACTGTCTTGATGATTCCAGCTTTGTAACATATCTTGAAGTCCAGAAGTTGATGCCACCAGCTTTGCTTTTCTTTTTCAATATTGCTTTTGTTGTATCAGGGTCTTTAGTGGTTCCAAACAAATTTTAGGATTGTTTGTTTCATGTCTGTGAAAAATTCTATCAGTATTATGATAGGGATTGCATTAAATGTATAGATTGCTTTGGATGGTAAAGACATTTTAACAATATTTGTTCTCCAATCCATAAGCATGGCATGTTTTCCCATTTCTTGTGTCATCTCCAATTTCTTTCATCAGTGTTCTATAATTTTCAGAGTACAGATCTTTCACCTCTTTGGTTAGGTTTATTCCTATTTCTTAGGGTTTTGGGTATAATTGTAAGTGAGATCATTCTTTGATTTCTCTTTCAGCTGCTTCATTATTATTGTATAGAAATGCAACAGACTTCTGTACATTGATTTTATATCCTATGACTTTACTGAATTTATGTGTCTTTTCTAGCAGTTTTGGGGTGGAATATTTTGGGTTTTCTATATACAGTATCATGTCATCTGCAGATATTGAAAGTTTGACTTCTTCCTTGCCAATTTGGATGCCTTTCATTTCTTTTTGTTGTCTGATTGCTGAAGCTAGGACTTCCAGTACTATGTTGAACAACAGTAGTGAGAGTGGGCATCCTTGTCTTGTTCCTGACTTTAGAGAAAACAATCTCAGCTTTTTCCCCATTAAGGACATATTAGCTGTGGGTTTTTCACAGATGGCCTCTATTACATTGAGGTATGTTCTCTCTAAACCTAGTTTGTTGAGGGTTGTTTTTTTTTTTTTTTTAACACAAGTGAATGTTGTGCTTTGTCAAATGCTTTTCCTGCATCTATTGAAATAATCATATGGTTCTTATCCTTTCTTTTATGAATGTGGTGTATCATATTGATTGATTTGTGAACATTGAACCATGCTTACATCTGTGGAATAAATCCCATTTGATCATGGTGAATGATTCATTTAATGTACTGTTGGATTTGATTTGCTAATATTCTATTGAGAATTTTTGCATTCATGTTCCTCAGGGATGTTGGCCTGTAGTTCCATTTTTTAATGGAGTTTTTATTTGGTTTTCAAATCAGGGTAATGCTGGCCTCATAGAACGAGTTTGGAAGTTTGGAATAGTTTGAGAAGAATAGACATTAACTCTCATTTAAATATTTGGTAGA
>PITA01016519.1:0-46436 GCA_004023965.1 Spilogale gracilis
GTCTAAAAGATTATGCAACCACCAAGCCAGCTCTACAAGAAATATTAAGAGGGGTTTTATAAAAGAGAAAAAAAAAATGACACAGAACAGAAATTTACAGAGATAATCTATAGAAACATGAACTTCACTGGAAACATGATGTCAATAATCACTCTCAATGTGAATAGACTAAATGCTCCAATAAAAAGGCACAGGGTTGCAGATGGAATAAAATGACAGGATCCATCCATATGCTGTTCACAAGAGATACATTTTGAATCTAAAGACACTTCCAGATTGAAAATGAGGGTTTGGAGGACCATATTTCATGTAAATGGACTTCAAAAGAAAGCTGGGGTAGCAATTCTCATATCAGGCAAATTGGATTTTAATCTAAAGACTGTAGTCAGAGACACAGAAGGACACTACATCATTCTTGAAGGGTCTATACACCAAGAAGATCTGAGAGTTGTAAATATTTATGCTCCCAACAGGGGAGCAACCAATTACATAAACCAGCTGTTAAGCAAAATAAAGAGTCATATTGTTATGAACACATTAATTGTAGGAGATCTTAACACATCACTCTCAGAAATGGACAGATCATCTAAACAGAAAATCAACAAAGAAACAAGAACCTTGAATGACACATTGGACCAGATGGATCACATAGATACATTCAGAACATTCCACCCTAAAACAGCAGAATGCTCATTCTTCTCAAGTGCACATGGAACTTTCTCCAGAATAGACCACATACTAGATAACAAATCAGGGCTCAACCAATGACAGTAGACTGAGATTATTCCCCGCATATTCTCTGACCACAGTGCATGAAACTGGAACTCAACCACAACAAAAAGTTCAGAAGAAAATCAATCAGTTGGAAGGTAAAGACTATCCTGCTTAAGAATCTGTGGATCAAAGAGGAAATCAAAGAAGAACTGAAACACTTCATGGAAATCAATGAGAATGATGATATATCAATCCAAAACCTATGGGATAGAGTAAAGGCAGTTCTAAGGAGAAAATACATAGCCATCCAAGCCTAACTCAAAAAAAAATTAAAAATCCCAAATACACCAACTCTCATTATATCTTAAAGAACTGGAAATTCAACAACAAATTAAACCAACCCCCCCCACACAAGATGGGAAATAATTAGGATTAGAGCATAGATCAATGAATCAGAAACCAGAGATACAGTAAAACACATCAGCAATCTAGAAGCTGGTTCATTGAATGAATTAATAAAATCGATAAGCCATTGGTCAAACTAATCCAAAAGAAAAGGGAGATTACCCAAATTAATAAAATTATGAATGAAAGGGGATCATGTGAGAGATCACGACTAACACCCAGGAAATAGAAACAATCATTAGAAATTACTATCAACAATTATATGCCAATAACAACCTAGAAGATATGGATACATTCCTAGAAACCTATAAACTTCCAAGACTGAAACAGGAAGACTTTGACAATCTGAATAGACCTATATCTAGTAACAAGATTGAAGCAGTGATCAAAAACCTCCCCCAAAACAAAGCCCAGGACCAGATGGATTCCCTGGAGAATTCTACCAAACATTCAAAGAAAAAGTAACATCTATTCTCCTGAAGCTGTTTCAAAAAATAGAAACAGAAGGAAACCTTCCAGACTCTTTCCATGAAGCCAGCATTACTCGATTCTCCAAACCAGACAAAGACCCCGTGAAAAATGAGAACTTCAGGCCAATATCTCTGATAAAGGTAGATGCCAAGATTCTCAACAAAATCCTTGCTAACAGGATCCAACAATACATTAAAAAGATTATCCACCATGACCAGGTGGGGTTTATCCCAGGGAAGCAAGGATGGTTCAACACTTGCAAATCAATCAACGTGATAGAACAAATGAATAAGAGAAGAGAGAATAACCACATGGTACTCTCAATTGATGCAGAAAAAGAATTTGACAAAATACAACATTCGTTCCCAATTAAAACTCTTCAAAGTATAGGGATAGAGGGAACACCCCTCGACCTCATAAAATCTATCTACAAAAAACCCACAGCAAATGTCATTCTCAGTGGGGAAAAACTGATAGCCTTCCCTCTGAGATCAGGAACAAGGCAAGGATGCCCACTCTCACCACTACTGTTGAACATAGTGTTAGAAGTCCTAGCAACAGCAATCACACAACAGAAAGAAATAAATGGTATTCAACTTTACAAAGAAGTCAAACTCTCTCTCTTTGCAGATGACATGATAGTATATGTGGAAAACCTAAAAGACTCTACCCCCAAACTACTAGACCTCATACACCAGTGGTAATGCTGCAGGATACAAAATCAATGCACAGAAATCAGTTGCAGTCTTATACACTAACAATGAAGATATAGAAAGGGAAATAAGAGAATTGATTCCGTTTACTATAGCACCAAAAACCATAGAATACTTAGGAATAAGCCTAACCAAAGAAGTTAAGGATCTGTGCTCGAGGAACTACAGAATACTCATGAAAGAAACTAAAGAAGACACAAAAAGATGGAAGAGCATTCCATGCTCATGGATCGGAAGAATAAACATTGTTAAAATGTCTATACTGCCCAGAGCATCTATACTTTCAATGCCATTCTGATCAAAATTCCACCAACATTCTTCAAAGCGTTGGGAAAAACAATCCTAAAATTTATATGGAATCAAATTTTAAACCTAAAATTTATATGGACCCTGAATCGCTAAGGAATTGTTGAAGAAGTAAAACAAAGCTGGAGGCATCATGTTACCTGACTTCAGCCTTTATTACAAAGCTGTCATCACCAAGACAGCATGATACTGGCACAAAAACAGACAAATAGACCAATAGAACAGAATAGAGAGTCCAGATATGGACCCCCAAATCTATGGTCAAATCATCTTCGACAAAGCAGGAAAAAATATCCAGTGGAAAAAAGACAGTCTCTTCAATAAGTGGTGCTGGGAAATATGGACAGCTACATATAGAAGAATGAAACTAGACCATTCTCTTACACCGTACACAAAGGCAAACTTGAAATGGCACCAAAATCCTGGAAATGAACATAGGCAGTAACCTCTTTGACATCGGCCACAACAACTCCTTTCAAGACACATCTCCAAAGGCAAAGGAGACAAAAGCAAAAATGAACTTTTCGGACTTCATCAAAATAAAAAGCTCCTGTATAGCAAAGGAAACAGTCAACAAAAAATAAAGAGGCAATTCCCGGATTGGGAGAGGATATTTGCAAATGGCATTACAAACAAAGGGCTGGTATCCAAGATCTATAAAGAACTACTCAAACTTAACATCCAAAAAGAAGATGAACACATCAAAAAAATGGACAAGAGACATGAAGAGGCACTTCTCCATAGAAGATATACAAATGGCTAACAGACACATGAGAAAATGTTCATCGCCACTAGCTATCAGGGAAATTCAAATCAAAACCACACTGAGATATCACCTTTTACCAGTCAGAATGACCAAAATTAACAAGACAAAAAAACCCCAACAAGTGTTGGAGAGGCTGTGGAGAAAGGGGAACCCTCTTACACTGTTGGTGGGAATGCAAGTTGGTGCAGCCTCTTTGGAAAACAGTGTGGAGATTCCTTAAAAAATTAAAAATAGAGCTACCCTATGACCCTGCAATTGCACTACTGGGTATTTACCCCAAAGATACAGATGTAGTGAAAAGAAGGGTCATATGTACCCCAATGTTCATAGCATGAATGGCCACAATTGATGGAAAGAGTCAATGTGCCCTTCAACAGATGAATGGATAAAGAAGGGTGTACATATATACAATTGAGTACTACGCCTCCATCGGAAAGAATGAATATCCAACTTTTGTAACAGCATGGATGGGACTGCAGGAGATTATGCTGAGTGAAATAAGCCAAGTAGAGAAAGTCAAGTATCACATGGTTTCACTTACTTGTGGTGCATAAGAGGTAATATAGAGGATAGTAGGAGAAGAAAAGGAAATGGGAAGTAGAGTAATTTGGGGAGAAAAATGAAACATGAGAGACTTTGGACACAGAAACAAACTGAGGGACTTAGAGGGAAAGGGGTGGGGGGATGAAAGAGCCTGGTGGTGGGTACTGAGGGCACATATTGCGTGGAGCACTGGGTGTGGGGCATAAGCAATAAATCTTGGAACACTGAAAAAATAAAATAAATTTACAGTAAAAAAAGAGAAATAAAACACTTTGATTAGCAAAAAAAACTATAAACAAACAGAAATCACAAACTAACAAGATCAGAAATGAAAATAAAAAATATTTTTAAAATATTTATGTATTGGACAGAGAGAAACACAGCTAGAGAGGGAACACAAGCTGAGTGAGTGAGTAGGGAGAAGCAGGCTTCCCGCAGAGCATTGACCCCATTGTGGGGCTCAACCCTGTTTCTCTAGGATCATGACTGAGCTGAAAGCAGACACTTAACTGAGTGACCAAGGTGTCCCTAAAATATATATTTTTTAAATTTTTTGTATTCGAATACTTTTTTGCAATCTGGACAACTAGGAAACTAAAGTGTTTATATCTGTTATACCTAGAATATTAATTAATTAACATTTGTTTATCAATGTATACTGAATATATGTGTTTATTATATATGTATTACTATTTGCCAAATGTGCTATTAGAATCATTTAAGTTCAAGGAACACAATAAATAGGTTAAATTGAATAAGAAGGACTTACCCTAAAAGAATTGAGACATTAAAACATTACATTAAGAAAATTATAAAATCAGGAAGATTTGTTTGTGCTGTTTATGGAAAAACAAATTATATGTTAAATAAAATTCACGAAGGAGGATAGGGAAAAATGTCAACTTCTAGTATATGATACTCATGTGTATATGTTTGTATTAACTAAGAGAAATGTCTATTCAAGTCCTGTGCCCATTTTTAAACTGAACTACTTTTTTGCCATTGAATTGCATGAGCTCTTTACAAATTTTGGATATTAACCTCATAAATATATATGGTTGCTAAATACTTTTTCCAATTCTATAGATTTGCCTTTTTAATTTTTGGTTTCCTTTGCTGTGCAGAAGCTCTCTATCTGATATAGTTATTGACTGTGCTTTACATGCCTTACCCAAGAAATCACTGCCAAGACCAAAAGGCAACGTTAAATTCTCCAGTTTCTTGATAAAGTAGTTACATGCTTTTTGATCACATAGACTGCCATCAGCCATGCTTCTGCAACCTTTTAAAGATATTTTCAATTACTTCTAATCAGTTAGATAACCCTTGTGAATAATTTGATAATGCTGCATTTCTGCTTATTCAGTTGTGCACTAGATGACTTTAATGGAATATATAATATAAAAGACACTCAGACTGCATTTAATTTTCTGAAATGTTATTTCTTAGCATCCAACATTATCTTCTAGTCTTTAATAATTCTATGATCTGATAATAAGAACAATTATGTCAATATTTCAAGGTGAAGTTTACAGGAAATGAGAACAGAATAAATAAAAAACCTTAGAGGCTATGTTAGAGAGAGAGGGAGATGGATATGAATAGTAGATTATTATTTGAGGTAATAGTAAAACCATATACATCAAAGATGCGTGTGTGTATGTGTGTGTGTGTAAAGTTATATATGTTATCTATATAAATATATATGTGTTACACATATAAAAACTAGGAAACTATACCCTGGGTTTTGCTGATCTAAACATTTATTTAAATGATATTTATTTATTTATTTAAATGACATCATTTTATTTAAATCAGTAAGTCAGTTTATAGTACACTAAGGGAGACCTAGATGGCTAGTCTCATTTCAAGGGGAAATAAAACAGTATGAAATTGCCTTCTATCTGTAGAAGATGGGACCTATATTGCAGCATCAGGGGAACTAAATTTCAATGAACTCATTTACAGGACTTGTGTTTGATCGTTTACACATATTCACTGAAACTCAGAACCTCTCCATCACTGTGATGGCTTGAATGAAATCACCTATCAATTATTTATGATGTATTCTACATCAAATGTTACTAGATACTTTGCCTAAATTTCTCATATATTTCACTATAATCTTGAAAAGGGGCATTCTTTTTTTAATTTAAAATGTGAAGAAATAGATTAATATAAAAAATCTGTATTTTATATAGGTTATCCCAACATGTAATTATAATGTTACATATATAAAATATTCATTTATATATAAATATATGTTTTATGTTATATATAATATATACTATATATACATATTATGATATTTCAGTTATTGTATAAATGCTCATTCTAGTAACACATCAAAATTTAAGTCAAATTTTTTATTATTGAGTTGTATTTGAAATATAGTTTCTGAAACCATATATAAAAACGTTCTTTAAAAAATTTCATTCCTAGTAGATTTGTGTTTAGCTGCTAGTTCTGTATTGAAGAAGTGAGTAACGAGAGCTGTTTTGATCATTTTTCATTTGGTGGAAATAAGGGGAAAAATGAATACACTGTTTAACACTGCCATCTGAGAAAAGCTTTTTCTTAAGAATACTGCTAAATTACGATTTTGAATTAAAGAATTTATATTTTTAACTTATTTTTTAATATGTAGAAACTCTTAGTTTTTTAATATGTTTGTCTTAATAATACATTTACAGTCTAAAAAAAATACAAAAAAATCCCTCAGCCTAGTGAGAATTATCTGTGATACATGAGGAGTTGTAAAGACCTCTATACCTTACAGAGACCATGCACTCTACTTTGAAGTGTATGTATTGCTTTATGCAATCCCTAAATTGTGGATGGTGATGCCCAACCTCTTTCCAATGGTTTTTCTTCCTTGATAGTGGTATCCTGCCATCTCAAGCTGGTCCACCTCAGCCACCAACAATTTGATCATTTTTTTTCTTTTTTCTTTCTTTTTCTTTTCTTTTTCTTTTTCTTTTCTTTTCTTTTCTTTTCTTTTCTTTTCTTTTCTTTTCTTTTCTCTTCTTTTCTCTTCTTTTTTCTTTTTTTTCTTTTTCTTTGTATAATGCCCTTGTATGTTGTAAGTTTAAACTTCCTTAGGAAATTGCCTGGAGCAAATTCTTCATATTTCTACAGAAAAATAGGTAAATATACTTCTTATCAGTAGATAAATACTGTGTATGACATAAAGCAATCATACAAAATTGCTTTACTGTGTTTTAGTATCCATGAAAACGTATCAAAGTGGGATTTAGTTAAATTCTAGAAGAGCAGTTATATTGGTAGTTAAATTGGGAATTCTTGTCAGATAATCTTTTCCACTTTGTTGTATTATACAAATTGCAACTTTAAATAGTGTCTTGCAAATCTTTTGAATTTTTCCTTCTCTGTGAACAGAAAGATAGAAAGTATTTCAAAATAATTGCTGACCTAGCTTCTGTGTTTGTCCAGACAAATGTACACTTTATAGAACAGAAAAGAACAAGTTTTTATTTTCCTATGAACTTGGCCAGGAAGGTAGATTCTGAAGTTTGCAAGGGATTTGAATCCATTTTTCCTTTATTCTTCACATTTAAATGAGACATCTCCAGTTTTATTTCTTTCTCCTTGCTTTATTGATTGACTGATCTAGAACAAATAAACTAATATCTGTCTAGGAGATGTTGACCATGGAAGGAACATACTTTGATTTGCATCACCTGAGATAAGTTGAGGATTTCTGAACATTATAATCAGCTTCTAAACTAGGGTTAATAAGTATCTCAGAAAATAAATAGTAATAACAATAATGTACTATCAATGATTATTTATTAATTTAATAATATTCTATTATTTTAATAATATAAATTTATCTATAAATAAATAAAATATTTAATATTTTAATAATATAGTGATTTAATTAACTATATCATAGTAAGGTGATTACACATTTTATACTTAGCCATCATTTGCAATATGTAATTTATCATATCATGGTAATCTTATTTATTTAAGTCTGTTTTGAATAATTTACCTTAAAGAAGCTTCTATTTATTTGGTGGCAAAATCTGATAAATTCTTTAGTTCTCTTATCAGGAATATTGTAAATATTTGAACACTTTTCCTTAAGTAAGTAAAAATTCATCTTAATTTGATTGGCTTTGATGAAAGATGTAACAGTATTTGCCAGAAAAAAGGAAAATATAGAAATTTACATGTGAAAAGTTTGAGAGGCACATGCAGAAAATGACCTTATTCCTTCCCCTGTGACTCTTCTTTTTGGTCAAATTTTCCATAAGAGAAGTAAAAAAGCCCTGATTAAGCATTTGTTTAAGTTGAGACACACAGACTAAACTCTATATAAACAGTACCGAGTTATGACATGTAACTTTTAATAAAAATTTAAAAATATTATTGATATTTTTTTTCTGTTCAGTAGTCTTATAGCAAAACTTTCTCCTTTTACAGTTTTTCTTCATGTTCAAACTTTGGTTCTTTCAGTTTCTTAACATTATGTCAAATTCTAAATAAAGCTCTTTAAAAGCAAGAAGATTGATTTAAAAAAAAAATCTTAATGGTGGTTAATGTGTTTACATTTAGAATGAAAACCAAAAGCATAACTATAACTTTATTTTTGTAAATGTGAGTTAGTCATATAAAATTATAATTATGATTAATACCAAGTTACCAATTCTCCAAATACTCATCTATTATTATATAATTTAACATTTTATAAAAAGAGCTGGTAGTTTAATCTATAAATATAACCCAAAATATGTGTTCTTCATTTGTTTTTATTACTTATATTTATTTAAAGGATTTATCATATGGAAGAGATTCAATATTATAGGATAGGCTAAGTGGACCAAAACCTAGCAAATGAGGGATTTGAGCTTTGTGCCAGTAAAATTTTCATTCATAGTACATAGGTAAACTAGAATAACAATTTAGACCACTAAAACTGAAGCATTTTAATAGTTACTTTTAAACCTAACTCCACTTAAGGTCTCCAGAAAAATCTGTCTGAAATGTACCTGCTACCATATTTTCTTTTTTCTCTCCCTTTACTACCCTTTAGGCAAGCAAAACTAAACATCAAGTGTACCATACTCATGCTTTTAAGCAGTCACATTTTTATAGAAGAGACACTCTATAAAAAAAGAAAGCTAGAATGTCATTTCCATGAGAGCAGGAATTGTGTATTTTTTTCTCCATTGCACCATAGTAATCTTGTTTCACTGAATATTTGTTAGGTGAATTAATGAAGGTGCTTTGCCTATTCTACTCTCCATTTCTCTTTTCCATGACCCCAGGGTAGATAACTGGGTATATAAAACAACTTCTTCTAGGTCAAATATAACTAATGATGTGTACAATGGTCTTGGGCTTCCCTTGAAGTACAATTTGCTTGCTTTGGGGTGGTGGCTAAAGATTTCTATAGAAGTGAAAGCTAACGAGCAGAATTTGTCCCAGGGTGTGTAATTTTCCACTTGCTACTATCACAAATTACCACAAGTTCAATGATATAAGCACCATAAACTTCTTATTTTCTTGCAGTTCTTACAGATATCCAAAGGAAGTCTTAAGGAAGCTAAAATCAAAGTGTCATCAGGGTTGTGTTCCTTCTAGAGGCTCCAATAGAGAATCTACTTCTGGCCACTTCCATTTCTTTCTTTCTTTCTTTTTTTTTTTTTTTTTTTGCCACTTCCATTTCTAAAGGCTATCATATTCCTTGGCTCCTGGCCATGTTAGTGCAGTCTTTGCTTCCAGAGTCTCCTCTACTATAGTCAAATTTCTCTCTGCCTACATCTTCAAAGGACACTACAATTACATTAGGCCCCATTTGAAAGATCTAGTATAATCTCAAGATCCTTAATCACATCTGCAAACCCTCTCTTGCCAACACTCCAAGGTTGCAAGAGTTGAGACATGAGCATATTGTGAGGTTCTTATTCAGACTACCACATGGAATGCATTCAGTAATCAATGGTGTCACCACTGGTCTGTGACCAATGTTCATTCCTTTCATAATCATCTTTTTTTCCTTATTAGTAAGAGAAGTAAACTTTCCTCTTCATGGGGCACCTGGGTGGCTCAGTGGTTAAGCCTCTCCTTCAGCTCAGGTCATGATTCTGAAGTCCTGGGATTGAGCCCCGCATGGAGCCCAGCATGGAGCCCTGCATGGGGCTTCCTGCTCAGTGGGCTGCCTGCTCAGCAGGAGGCCTGCTTCTCCCTCTGCTTGTGTTCCCTGTCTAGCTGTGTTTCTCTGTGTCAAATAAATAAAACCTAAAAAAAAAAAAAAAAAAACCCTTTCCTCCTCAATTTTCCATTTCTCCCAAGTTTTCTATCAGTAGCAAAATCTTACTGCTTTTGACTTATTTATTCCTAGTCATTAAAGCCAGAGCCTTATTTCTCTTTTTGTTCAATTGCTTTATCTTATTTTTGCATTCTATTTTATTACACAAAGAAACTGAACCATTTTGATATTAAGATATGTTGAAAGTTATAAACTAATATTTATGTCTTTTCCTCAGGTTGCTAAGAATATTAAAATGTTTATAACATTTCCCATTTTTCAAAACTGAATGAAAAAAGTAATATTTATTGAGAAATGAAAAGAAAGTTTTTATTTCTTTTTGTTTTTTTAATACTAAAGGTCTAGTCATCTTGTTCTCCATTATGCTGTGGTCTATTTACTAATAAATCATATAGTGATTCACTAAGTATCTACAGATGTCTATTGCCACCTTGTCCAGTGAAAAATTTTCAGTATTATTTTTAAATATGAAGGAGGTAAAGAAAAACTTCAGTTAAAGAATGCAGAAACTATAATAATCATAGAAAACACCATGAGAATTTAACAAAAAATTACTTCTATTGTAGAACTGAAATGTAAATCATCTGTAGTTGGTTTGTAAAGATCTGTATTTTAGACTCCATAATATCTGAAAAATCAGTTATGTGATTTCAAATTTATTTGGAATAATATCTAATTTATAAATAATATCTAATTTAAGAAAACAGTACAGTGGATTTATACCTTCTTAAATAAAAACAAAAATTTTCATAGAATATGTTATTATTTTTTTTCCACACTTTCATAAAGTCATTCCTTGGTCTTAGGGTTCTCTCTTCAAATTTCTCCCTTTCCTTCTCTCTCTCTGTCTCTGTCTCTGTCTCTGTCTCTCCATCTCTCTCTGTTATGAGGGAAAGGAAACAACTTGATCAAAATGTTAAAAAAATTTCTTCATAATAGTACTGAAAGAGCCTTTAGAGTAATTTTTGTAAAATAAATATGCTAAGATTAAATCATTCTACAGTTTTTTCACAATTACTCCAAATTTCTTAATAGGTGAGTAAAAAATTTCAGATTTTTTTCTTACTTAACTATGCCTTCAGTGGATATAGAGAAGGTTGCAAAAATTGCAATTTAGTTCATTTTTTTTTCCTGTAGTATAAATCCTTGGAAATGTCAAAAACATGAAGGTTATGAGTTTTAATAAGGTAAAAATCTGATCAAACGTGATATACACTACAGTAAAGTTTTTCACTGAACAGAAAAAAATATACATATGTCTTATTTTGGTGTGTTTGATATATTAAATACTGAGACAGATGTATCAGAATATTCATTGTGATTTGGATTGTCAGTGTTTTGCTGTACTGTCCATTTGTTTTAGATATTTTGGAACTGTGTTAACAGTTGAACAATGGTTAATATATGTAAATTTTCTTTAGTTGGGTTGATTATTAGTATGTATTGAATCTGTGCTTTATGGTGACTCATTCTTTTTTTTTATATGTGACAAAACATAATTTAACTAGACTTTTTAACCTTAATATGTGAAAAATAATAGTATTAGGAAAATAATAAAATAATGATAATAATTATAGCAATGTCTACATTTATTGAAGAGCTGCTGTGTTACTCACTTATAATACCCAGAATTCCCCCAACAGCATAATATGGATGGCTATGAGAAATCTAAGGATCAATATATTTGTTTAAATAATAAGGTTCACAAACCTACTGAGATGCAGAATCAGGGTTCAAATAAAATCTATATTTTTGACATCATATCTATGATTCTTCTATTATATTAAGATACCTCCAAAGTTCTGATTCTCAACTTTTGTACTTAACAATTGGTGAAGCAAATTTTTTTAAGGGAGATTAATGAGAATATTAACTTTTAAAAAATTTTCCAAATTTTCCAAATTTCCAAATTTCCAAATCAAAATAAGTAAAGAAAATTTTCTAGTCTCTACTGTGATCATATTTTAAAGGAAAAAGCTTTTTATTCTTATCAAACTATGTGCTGCTAAAATCTTAACTATAAAAAAAGTCAGCTTTACATGGATAATCATCTGGAAACTCATATTTCAAGGTGTTTTATGTGTGAACATTATTTTTTAATATTGTGATCATCATTATTATCACTATAATTATTATTATTTTCATGGTTTATGATTGGATGACTCCATTGAATTAAGTTAGTGTTTTTTTAAATTTTGATTAATTCACTCTTTTACATGTGGTGGTCAAAGTTGGTCAATTCTCTATAGTCATATAAATTATTTTTGTCTTCTGAAAAATAATTGGATATATGTTTTATGTTTGAGTCCAACATCTGTTATGTTTTCTTTTCCAATTTCTTATTTTAATGCATACAATCTTTTTTCTGTTGAATTCTTATAATATATATTAACTCCTCATTACTATTTTATACTCTTATTCAGTTATCAAACTTATCCAGCAATACCTTTTAAGGAATGCTTTTATCCTTCTTCATATTTGAATGTATGACATAAGAACTTCACATAATCCGATGGAATACCTATTCCATAAGTCAATTTTCAAAGCTTGCTTCTTTATCAAGGACATCTTTAAATGTAAATTGATTAAAAGTTCCAGTAGCCATTATCATGAAAACAATTTAAGTTTAGAAGATACAACATTCTGTAAAGGCTCATGGCTACTGTACTTTCTAAAGTACTTACAACTTACAATTAGATGTTTCTTCAGTAGTAAATCATTTTGGTGAAGGGCTTTTGATATTGAATAATAATGTAAAGATATAATTTGCAGTGAGAAGAAATTCAACACGTTGCCATTTTTATAGTGTGCTAAGATATAGTTGACATTAGAAAACTAATAGTAAATGGTATCATTTTTAGATTTGTCTTCCTAATTTTTGAAATTAATCTTTTGTACTAAGATCAGGTTTTTCTCTCCCGGCAACAATTTCATCAGCATAAAAGCTGTAACTTGCTCAAAATAAAATGGTGAAGGGTGCCTGGGTGACTCAGCTGTTAAGCATCTACCTTAGGCTCAGGTTGTGATCCCAGAGTCCTGGGATAGAGACCAGCATCAGGCTTCTTGCTCAGCAATGAGCCTGCTTCTCCCTTTTCCACTCCCTCTGCTTGTGTTCCCTCTCTCTCCGTCTCTCTCTGACAAATAAATAAAATCCTAAAAAAATAAAATATTAAAATAAAGTGGAGACACTTCCTAGAAATAGCTCATCATCCTGTTGGTTATATTTTGGTATTTTTAAAAATATTTTGGTAATTTAGATCTATAATTGACAATTCATTTTCAAGTTCAAATGCAATATTTCTTTTCAATAACAACTGTTTACAAGGCAAAAGACAAGTGGATATAAATTTGACAGTGACAAAATGAGACAAGGGATAGCATGTTAATCCAGTAAAATGCACATTTAAATGAAAAAAAAATCTTAAAGTCTTTTGTCAAAAATTCTTTGGTTTCATTTCAAATGAACTTTGCAGGTTATAAAGCTGCAAATTTTCTAACAGAATTGTTTATTACACTTTGATGTGATGAAAAACTGTTGGTAAGGAAAGTGAGTTAAGGACTATTCATAGTTAAATTTATAAGGTAAGATTTTATTGCTGTTAATTGAAAAGGTTGTGAAAACCTCAGAATGATGATGATCTGGATATGCTATACTTTTGAATATTTACATTTTGCAATACTTGATCATTTATCTGATAAAATTTTTTTCTTTTACTAAATCAATATATAATCTGGAAGGATATTTTTATGACTTTTTTTCCATTTATCTTACAGATTAAAAATTCCAACTAGATTTCTAGTTTTGAAAAAAGGTTAACATTAAAGTTCTTTATTAAGTTTTATTTTTAAGTTTAACATTTATTAAAAGTATATTTGTATGATATATATGTGTGCAGATGTTTATGAATGTACATGTGTATGGATATTTTAAAATTATTTCCTCTGTTCAAAATCAGTTCTAAAATTAGTCCTGAAATCCTTTGTTCTCTTCCATGTTTTTATTCCTTTAACAGAGTCACTTAAACATGTTTGAATTTTATCTTTTTCAGTAAAGATCAAAATTGCTTATTCCAACATTTTTCGCTAACAGTTTCTACAGTATCTTAATTCTATGTTTTTTTCCTAAGCTTTATCTGCTAATGTTACTGTGCATTAGTAACATGAATTTACAATGGAAAAGATGTCAAAGAAATTATATAAACATAAACATCATAATTCTAGGTAAATTATGAATGTCATAGTGTTCAAAGCAGTGGACAAGTGCATCTGGTTGAACAAAGGGGAAATTTTTAGTCAAAAGAAATGTTAAGGGCTCCTGGGTGGCTCAGTGGGTTAAAAGCCTCTGCCTTCAGCTCAGGTCATGATCTCAGGGTCCTGGAATGGAAGCCCACATCAGGCTCTCTGCTCAGCAGGGAACCTGCTTCCTCCGCTCTCTCTGCCTGCCTTTCTGACTACTTATGATCTCTCTGTCAAATAAACAAATAAAATATTTAAAAAAAAGTGTTGTTAGCTTTGAGCCTTAGTCATTTATTGACTTGACGTACTGCAATTATTGGGGCAATTGTGGGGCCAGGTAGTGTGGATTTCAAGAACAGATAACAATAAGTTCTCATATATTATACATATATACACAAAGGACTTGGTGGGTATTTAAAATACCGGCATTGTGTGTTTCAAATTTCAAATAACAGAACTGGAAAAGAAGGCAGATTTATAGTTTTATAACATTTTAAATATGATACTGGAAATTACACTTTTCAAATTTTATGCATGAAAGAATTATATCATTAAACTGGGATATAGATGTATTTTCCCAGTCCTGAAAAATAGAAATTCATTCATTCATTCCATGCTATTTTATGAAATATCAACTTAAGTTTTATTTAATTTCATTACAGTCAAATATGCCCAAGAAGAAACAACGAGTTAAGTCCTTGGAATAAAGATCTTTTACTCAGTGATTAGATATATAATTTGCCTCTGAAATATCCGTTCATAAAAATCATGAGTTACTATAATTGCACTTTGAGACTACACACATACATCTGTGAGAAAAAATAACTGTATTAACTAAACTGTCATAATTTTATATTCAGTTTCAGAAAGACATTGAGATTTATAAAATGGATATTTGATCTAATTTTGGATTAGTTAACTTACAGCTACTACAGAAAGAAGTGTTCTGTAATTAGTGACTTCATGAGGAGTTTACAACAACATAATGCCAACTTTTAAAATAACCAGTGGCACCTAGGTGGCTTAGTTGGTTAAGCAGCTGACTGGACTGTTTCTGCTCAGGTCACGATCTCATGGGTTGTGAGATCCAGCTGCATGTCAGGTTCTGCACTTGGGAAATCTGCCAGAAGATTCTCACCCTCTGCCCTTCCCACACTCCCTCTTTATCCACGCACAACACGTGGTATTGCTATCACACAAACAATTTCTTATTCAACAAGTAGATAATCTTGGGCTATGTTATCATGCAAAACTACTTTAACCAGTGAGTCAAGTGATAGTTGATAGGTTGTTACTGGTTTGGCTGCGGAATAGGCTAGCTCTCCTAATGTTAGGAAGAGATTTCTTCTTAGGCATTTCATTGACATTTAGTCCAATCAATGGAAGAAAGTCTCTGCCTAGGGAGACAAATCCAGTCATGTATGCCTCCTGGAAGTTTCTGTTTAAGGTGGCCAGGAATGTTCAATAAAGTGGACCAATGGGAAGCTTCTGATTTGGTATGGATTTTAACAGGGACAGTTAAATCCCAGTAAGCATAGACCTCTCTGATTTGTCAGCTATCTTAATATTCCCATGCCCTTGGAATGCTGTCCTCACAC
The DNA here is from genome assembly GCA_004023965.1 of Spilogale gracilis. Classification (NCBI taxonomy): domain Eukaryota; kingdom Metazoa; phylum Chordata; class Mammalia; order Carnivora; family Mephitidae; genus Spilogale; species Spilogale gracilis. The sequence continues at coordinate 16,051 of PITA01016519.1, forward strand.
AGAAATTAAACCAGGTAGAGTGTAAGGACTCCAGGCAAGGTCTGGTTATTGATAGATTCATTAGCTTGACTTTCCTGGTTGACTCTTTCAAACATGGGTCAGAGGAACTGAGATAACATTCTGAGAACATTTCCCTTCATAAGGGGGCCTTTTCTAAAAATGTCACAAAGAGAAAAAAAAATGAAAATAAAAACCTTGCAAAGAGGTATAAACCCATTTGTATCTCCCTTGGGTGCAGGGGAACAGGTCATATTTAGATAAAAGAATGTGGAAGAATGAGGGTCATACAGCAGAAGTGGATGTGTTTAGTTGAGCTAGTATGGCTATGACTGGGGAAAGATTAAAACAAGATGTGGGAACACCTGGTTGTAATAACCTAACCCAAGAGGTAACTCCCATAAACTTGCAAGTGAACTTGGCAGTGGCATTTGGGACTAAAGTGACATTAGTTGCAGGTAAGACCAAAGGGTCTCTGATGCTGTGAACAGATCAGAGTTTCTGGTGACAGATCCAACCCAGTCAGAGATGTTCCTCTCTTTTGCAGTGGACTAAAAATTTTAGATCAGAGCATTGTCTCTCCAAGAGAAAGAGGGGGGAAAACCAAGTAAGAAGCAGCAGAAAGAAAGCAGCAGGAGAATCATGGTCTTTTTTTTTTTATTTTTATTTTTTATTGTTACTTAAATTTTTTTTTCCAGTGTTCCAAGATTCATTCCCCATTCCCCACACCCAGTGCTCCACGCAATAGGTGCCTGCAGTACCCACCACCAGGCTCTCCCATCCCTCCACCCCCCCTTCCTCCAAGTCCCTCAGTTTGTTTCTGTGTTCATCCTGGGAAAGTCATCTCTTTGGACTGATGTATCCTTCAGTTCCTGGAAATCTTTACTTTCAGGTCATCAGTTGGCATGCAGGACCAGTCTGGATTTGGTACTTTCTTTAAATATGACATGTGAACTCAAAGGTTTATTCCCTGGAGTTTGGAGGCACAACACTTGGTTAACAGTAACTGATAGGGGTCTTTCTAGCCAGGTCAAGGGAAGTTTTTCTATGCCGAAGTCTCAGTTGCAAAAAATGATGTTTAAGGTCTCTGCTTCCCAGGATCACACTGTAAAAAAATTTCTTTATCAAAGCATGGTTATTTTCAAAAGAAACAATTGGGCCTTTGTGGTACTGAAGTATGTTTCCTTTTTATCCATTGTGGATTAAAAGAAGCAGGGACTAAGTGAATTAAGTATCCTATTATAAGAAGAGATTTTTATTGAATTTATACAAATAGACATAGTATCATGAAAAATAAGAATATTTGAGAAGATTTTCAGAATTTTAGAGGAATCTGGTAGGAAGGAAGAGGTAAGTGCTTCAAACTTTGTTGTAGAGATAAACTTTACCAAATTGCAGTAAGTTGTGGATGGCTTAAAAAAGAGAAAAGGGGATCCTTTAAATTTGGAAAGCAACACAGTAAAGCAATCAGTTTTCTGTTAGAGTTTTGGAAATTCTTACTTAGTTCAGTGTTATGATCTTAAATTTATCAAAGCCGATGTTCTAGAGTACTTGTCAATGTCTTTTTCATGAATCTCTTTGAAGAGGAAGCATTTAAAACAATCATCTTCAGGGCTGCCTGACTCCATTTTAAATGAGGTTTCCTTTATTTATGTTCACAACAGGAATAGCTGGAGACAAAAAGAAAGACCTCCAAAATAAAAACTGATAAATCAAAACAGAGCCTTAAACGTACTAGTCCTTCCCCAGATTTTTATCACTGGAATAAGAAAAGTCACAGAAGAGAGAAGCCAGAGAAATCAGGTTTTCTTTTACTTTTTCTTCTTTTTCCTTTTCTTCTCTTCCTCTTCTTCCGCTTCTCTCCCTTTGTCCTCTGGATAACACTTGAAAACCATTTGGATTTGGATTTGGGATGGACAAAACTAGAGAAAAGGTCCAACTCCACCAAAAGCTGGAATATCTAAATAATTTACCAATGTAGCAAGTATATCACCTAGGAGTAACTACTATTTAACTGAAAGTATTATGCTGATTTTTCATATTGATTTATTTTTTTAACTTCTTAGTATTCTCTCCCCTTTATTCTAGTAAGTATATCCTTTTTTTTGTAAGAAACAGCTTTGTCAAAAAGGTTCTGATGGTTACTCATCATATCATCTCATTCACCAAAGCCCAGATTTTGACATGGGAGCTATGCTAAGCAACTGATTTTTCTCTACTATTTTTTTTCCAAAGTAAGAGCACTTAAAATATAATTTATTAGCTTATATTAGTCATAAATAGTTCACTTAATACTATACAAACTTGCAAAATATTATGTTATCAAATATTCATAATTTCTAGTGTTCATTAAAACAAAGGCTTTGATATATGACATTGGAATATTTATACTATTCTAAATTATGCTTGCAAGACAGTGCAGTTTTCTCTATTTTATAGGTAAGGAAATGAAAAAAAAAATTTTGAGAGGGGAAAGTTGGTTTCTTCTCAAGTGTATTTTCTGTTTGGGGAAAAGCTGTTTAGTTCAAATTGTCTCTTTATATATAGGAATATAGTTAGAGTGTTATAAGTGGTTTTATAAATTTCATAAATGTCTAATGACAACAGAAAAAACTGTATAATTCAATTGCTCTCACTCATAGTTCACTTCTACCCTCTCTCTTAGTTCATCTTTGCATACAAATATAGTAGAATACCTGTACAATGGGCTGTTATAATCAATGACCCTTTCATCAAATATTTATCAAGTGCTCACTTTTTACAGGACTCTGATAAATTTTGAGACAAAAAAGTCATTGCTACAGATGTCTAATTGAATTTATAGTCAGTCATTAAGGAGATACAACGATTTAATATAAAATTATAATATAATATGGTGATTTCTGCAGTATCAAAATAAATATGTAATTACAGAAAGAGAATCAAATTCAGATAAAGAGAATGAGGAAAGCAGACAACTAAGATACATGTAATAAATATTCTTATAAAGGAATAATTCAAGAGAATAAAATATATTTCTAAATAGGAGAGTAGCAGTTCTAAAATCCTACACACAGACACACACACACACACACACACACACACAAGGAGATGTATTTGAAGAATTTTTTGGCTTAGAAACTCTTCATGCTTATAATGGAAATATTGAAAGTGATATAGGGTTTTATTTTAAGTATATTGGAAATATATAGCCATATAATGGAAATATTGAAAACGATACAGGGTTTTATTATAAGTATATTGAGAAAACACTGGAGGATTTTAATAAAGTAAATGAGATACATATACATATGTGTGCATTTGTATTTGTACATATATGTACATATATATTGTACATACATTTGTACATATATATACATAGATATATTTAACAATCACTCAGGATGGAACTTGGAGAATGGCTTAAGGGTAAGGATAAAGTCTCACAGAGGAAAAATGTTGAACAAAAATGAATATAGAGAATAATATTATGAATAGAAAAGTATATAAATATAAATACAGGAAAGATTAAATTAATATGATATTACTATCAAATATTTTGCCAAGTTGCTTTTTTTTTAAGATTTTACTTATTTATTTGATGAGAGAAACACAACTAGAGAGGGAATACAAACAAGGGGAGCAAGAGAGGGAGAAGCAGGCTTCCTGCTGAGCAGAGAGTCTCATGCGGGGTGCAAACCTGGGACTCCAGGATCATGACCTGAGATGAAGGCAGACGCTTAGCAACTTAGCCACCCAGGCGCCCCATCAAGTAGCTTTAAAATTTAAATGAAATAAACATGTTTTTTGGATAAAGTAATGTACCAAACGGACTAAATAAAGAATGAGAAGACTGAGGCTTCATGTGCTACACAGAGAGATGCTTTAATTCTAATTATCCTAATTCTCAAGTATAGCAAAATATGTATAAGATCTATGTGAAGAATACCATAAACACAGAAGAACAGAATCAAAAACATCTAAATAGATAAAGCAATATTCCATATTCATGGATAGGAAGACAATGTTAGCATGATATCAATTCTTTACACTTGATCTATGGATTCAATGCAATTTCAACAAAAATCCCAGCAATCTACTGTGTGGATATTGATAAAATAATTCAAAAGTTTATAGGACAGGCAAAAATCCCAGAATAGCCAACGCAATATTAAAGGCGAAAAACAAAATTGATGGACTGACGCTACTCAACTTTAGAACTTAAGATAATGGGATACGGTGAAAGAATGGACAAATAGATCAATGGAACAGAAAAGAGAGCCCAGAAAACAAATCCACATTTGTATAGTCACCTGAACTTCAGTAAAAAAAGCAAAGGCAATACAAGGGAGCAAGGGAGCATGGTGCTGTAACCATTGGAGATCCACATGCAACAATAAAAAAGTGAATCTAGAAACAGATCTTACACCCTTCATGAAAATGAACTGCAGGGGCACCTGTGTGGCCCAGTCATTAAGCATCTGTCTTCAGCTCAGGTCATGATCCTAGGATCAACCCCCACATCAGGCTCCCTGTTTGCTGGGAAGCCTTCTTCTCCTTCTCTGACTCCCCATGCTGTGTTCCCTCTTTAGATGTGTTTCTCTCTGTCAAATAAATAAAATAATTTAAAAAAAGAACTGCAAAAGGATCACAGGTATCAATGTAAAACACCAAACTATAAGAATCTAGAGGAAAACATAGGACCAAACCTAGATGATGTTGGCCATAATGATGACTTTTTAGATCAAACACAAAAGGCATGATCATGAGAAAAAATAATAAACTGGACTTAAAATTAAAGCATTTTCTCTATAAATGCAATATCAAGAGATTAAGACAGGAGCACCTAAATGTCCCACTCAGTTGAGAGTTTGACTCTTGATCTCAGCTGAGGTCTTGATATTGGGGTTGTGGGTTTGTGTCCATGCTGGGCTCCATGCTGTATGTGGAGCCTACTTTAAAAAAAAAAGAAAAAATATGGGCGCCTGGGTGGCTCAGTTGATTAAGTGACTGCCTTCGGCTCAGGTCATGATCCTGGAGACCTGGGATCGAGTCCCACATCGGGCTCCCTGCTCGGCGGGAAGCCTGCTTCTCCCTCTCTCAGTCCCCCTGCTTGTGTTCCCTCTCTGATGTGTTTCTCTCTGTCAAATAAATAAAATCTTAAAAAAAAAAAAAGAAAGAATAAAACAAGCCACATACAAGGAGAAAATAGTTACGAAAGCCATGTATGCTAAAAGACTGTGATGAAGAATTATTATCAAAAAAATATATAAAAAGTTTCCTAAAACTGAAGAGTTAGAAAATGGCATGATTTAAAAATGGTCAAAAATCTCAACAGACACTCTCTAAAGATACAAAGGAAGCAAATAAATGTATGGACAGATATTTCACACCATATGTTGTCAGAAATGCAAACAAAAACAACAGTGAGATACTACTACACACCCATTAGAATAGCTAAATTCAAAATAATGACAACACCAAATAGGAGCCCTTATTCATTGCTGGTGGAGATGCAAAATGGCATGGCATTTTGGGAAGACAGTGGCAGTTACTTACAAAATTAAACATTTTCTTACCTTATGATTGAAAAATCATGCATTTTGATATTTATCCAAAGGATTATAAACTTATTATCCACATCAAAACCTGCACACAGATATTTATGGTGGTTTTATTTACATTTTCTAAAATGTAGAAATAACAAAGAAGTCTTTAGTAAGTGAATAAATGAATAAACTGTGGTACATGCGGACAATGGAATATTTTTAGGAACTAAAAAGAAATGAGCTATCAAACTATGGAAAGACATGTAGAAACTTTAAGTTAATATTGTTAAGTGAAAAAAGTCAATCTAGGGCACTTGCGTGGCTCAGTGGGTTAAAGCCTCTGCTTTAGGCCAGGTCATGATCTCAGAGTCCTGGGATCGAGGCCTGCATCTGGCTCTCTGCTCAACAGAGAGCCTGCTTCCTCCTCTCTCTCTGCCTGCCTCTCTGTCTACTTGTGATCTCTCTCTCTCTGTCAAATAAATAAATAAAATCTAAAAAAAAAAAGAGAGAGAGAAAATTCAATCTATAAGGGTTACCTTCAATAGGATTCCAGCTATAGTACATTCTATAAAAGGCAAAACTAAGAACACACTAAAAGGATCATGGTGAATAGGGCTTGGAAAGCAGGGTGGGATAAATAGGCAGACCATGAAAGACTTTTGTCTATATGATAAAATAATGGTGGCTATATGCCATTATAAATTTTTCAAAACTCATGTACTATCATGAGTTTTATACAAAATTGAGTATTATCAAGAGTGAACTATAGTATCAGCAGTGAACTTTGGGTGATAATGATGTGCCAGCGAAGTTCATCAGTTGTAACGAATGTACTACTCTGAAGGGGGATGTTGATAATGCCAGAGGCCATGCATGTGCGTTTTAGAAAGTATACATGAAATCTCTATACCTTTCTTTCAATTTTTTTGTGAACATAAAATTGCTCTAAAAAGGTAGAGTTTTGGGAGAAAAAAAACCATGGCAGAAGTGATACTGCATAACTTCCAAGGTTATTTCATAAACAGTTAAAGGGCTTCTGCATGGCCTTTTCTCTCTTGGAGTAATTGTCTTTGAATCTAAGCATCTCACTCTAAGGAAATTCAAACTACCTCCTGAGGAGATTTCATGATCCAACGCCTTTGAAGAAAGAAACTGAGGTCCCAGTTTGACAGTAATTATCAACAGACAAGTGAGTGCATGAGCCTTCAGATAATGCCAGTATCCAATCTTTGATTCTTCAGCCTGAAGCTATAGAGATCACAGAGCTTATATAAGAAATCCCCACTCTGCCTTTTTCAATGTTCTGGTTGATAAGAACAATATACAGGTATTTAATAACAATAAACCTGGAGATAATTTTCTACAGTGTCTGAAGTATCTCCTTTTAATATTGACAACCATCATTACTAAGTTTTTACTTCTCTAAGGACCTACCTTAGATTCTGTCCCACAGTAAAAGAATTGCCTCACATAAAACCTCAACATGTTTATCACTTTCTCAAGTCGTTGTACAGAATAAGTAAAAGTTCCAGACTTGGATTCAACTCTGACTACCCACAGTACACCCCTGTAACTGAACATATCTGGAAACAAACAAACCACACCCAGCTATGCTAACTGGTCTCATCTTTAGTTCATGACCACCAAGTCAGGTGGATCTTTTATATTTGTTGAGAGCACTTGAAAAGAGGTCACTTCATTGCATCACAGAGAATCAATAACATGTATGTTAGGTTCTAACCTAACAGTTAATATTACAATTTATGTTTAGACCTTAGCTGAATTTGTTGTCCTCTACGGGGTTGTACTTTCTGATCTATTCTTTTCACACCTCTTTTTGTAGAAATTAAATTCAACTAAATTCTATTTTGTAAAATGTATCTTGATTTCACAGTATTAACAAGTCTTACTGTATGGTTTCCCTGTGTCTTTTTTTCCCTTTAAACACATTTAAATAAAAATAAAGCAAGACACTCAATTTTGAAATTTTTGTGCAGTTTCATTTAAAGAAAATAATATTACAGAAAGAAAAACACTCATATACTCTCACAGGATTATATAGCAATATAATATATATCAGGTAATCAAACATTGTGATAAATTATAGTGTAATTTTTGTCTATGAAACTTCTGCCTTTATACATCACGCTCTTTTTTTTCTTTAAGATTTTATTTATTTACCTGACAGAGAGACACACACCTAGAGAGGGAACACAAGCAGGAGGAGTGAAAGAGGGAGAAACAAGTTTCCCGCCAAGCAGGGAGCCCAACGCAGGGCTTGATCCTGGGAGTCCATGATCGTGACCTGAGCCAAAGGCAAAAGTTTAAAGACTGAGTCATCCAGATGTTCCCAGCATGTTAATTTTAATGTATTTGGTATTCAAATCATTCGTGACAATTTTATTTTTTCATATAAATAAAATAATGCATCTTTAGTAATGCAGCAAAAGTAAATAACCCACATGATTTAGTAACATAACAAGATATTAAAGGATAGAAATGACTATATTGTATACATTTCAAACCATAGTGTTTCCTTATGTAAGTCCCAGATTACATGCGGTGTACTGGACCTCTGATATTTGACTACGGGTTTTCACATCTACCAGAAAATGTTTATATGTATACATTCAGAAATCAATATTTGATCTCACTTTCTTTGTATTTTATTCTCTATAATAAACCATATGGGCTAGACTCCTTTACATTTCTAATTAGAAGACAAATTTTCTGAAACTCTATATAATAAATTATTACAATAGAGACATCTCACTTGTACAGGTGGGATGCCAGGGAAAGACAAATAGTCTAAAGTAAAAAATGATAAAGGGAGCCCAGAGAGATATACATCAGACAAGTCAAAAGCTTCTTGGTTCAGTGAAGCCTCCTGGCAAAATCATTTAACACATAGTTTTAAAGTATTATAGGAAAAAATGTACTCTGCTTTATATAGAAACTGTGGTCTAGTGATATATTATATATTGTTTGATTGATTTCTTTTAAAATTAGCAGTATATTAGGCTGAAATGGAGAGCCAATAGAAGTGTTAACATAATTTATACAGGCTGCAAATGTTAAGTAGTTTTATTCATTGTGGGAATAAATCTATCTCTCTGTTTGAAACCATCAATTAAGTTGATGGCTAAAATTCATTAAAATAGATGTATAACATGCTATTCAAGACAAGCAAATGCTTCATCTATCACTGCTAAGTAAATGATTATAAGGAAAAAAATGAAATGGAAAAGATGGCACTTTAGTTTCCAATTTACAACAAATTAGAAACAAAGTATATGGTTAATTTACAATGCAAATACTAAGCACAAAGTCCTCATAAACACTCCTAGAGTTCTCAAACAACATGTTTTCTTAATTTACTTCACTATTTTCATTAATAAATCTGGAGAATCTTAATTTGTATAAGCACATTTGAAGCAGAAATTATTAGAAAGAGGCAAAAAATTCAATTAGTATTATTTTCAGTTAAAACCATGCAGATGAAACCATATATTTATTTCTTGTGAAACTGTTCCCTTTGATAGTTTCAATGTTCATCAGGCTAGGGAATAAGTATCATGACAAAAGAAATTATAATAAAATAAACATTAAAAATCTATACATAATTTAAGTATGATTGTTATCACCATTTTATACATTAAGTTAAATTTAGAAAAGAAAACTATTAGTCCATAATCACTAGTTACTATTCTGACTCAAAATTGCAACTCACATAGGTATTATTCTAAAATATGTGGACTTTCCCATCATCTCATGTTAAGATCATTTTGGATAATTGATAAGGTTCACAATTTGATTGAAGCCATCAGAAAAAGAAAAGATTCAAAAAAAAAAAAAGAAAAAAAATAAAAAAAAAAATAATAAAAAGAAAAGTTTCTCCCCCCCACACACACAAAAATCTTCATCATTTCTAGGAAAAGTAGTGTATTCACAAAACTTCACTATCACTTAAAAAGGGAAATCATGATGTTATTTCACTGTAATACTTCACATAAATATTACCCATTAATTCTTTTTTATGTGCTTTTAAATAAAAAGTTTTGACTATAATGCTACCAAAATTTTATTTTCCTACACCAAATGTCGATTCTTTTTTAAATTCATCTCATTGATTTGTAAAAAATAAAAGCTCTATTGATAAGAATTTAGTTTCTAAAGCTAGACTTCTCTTTTTATTTTCTTGTCCTCTCATTTTTCCTCCTACTTATGTGTCCCTTCAAATCCTTCTCCATCTCATTCTTCTTTCCAAACTTCTCAATAATAAAGAAATATTTCAAATGAGGAATACATGCAATTGTCACATCATGGGAATTGGGGGTTATAGATTCAAAAAGACTTAAAATAGCATTATTTGAAATATGATTGTTGGGTTTGTATTTTATTACTTCTTTTATTTATTTTAGAGACAAAATATTATCACCATAAAAATTCACACTTCTATTGTTTTATTGTTACAACACTCATTTAAAAATATCTTTCTAGCAAATCAAAATATCACTATCTGTTGGAGTGTATAGTTCTGCCTACTGGGTTGACACCAAATATGTGTGATATTGTATTACTGTTCAAAACATTTGCTGCTCTTCTTGGGGAAGGATCATGCTGCTTCTCCCTATCAATGTCAATGTTGGCAGCATAATTTGCCATGACTCTTTCTGCAGAAGGATAATCCTTCCATCCCTGCCCAATTATCTCGGATTTAGTCATTGTGATTTGTGATGATCCACCCAGAAACAGAATTGTACATCCTTGGAGTCTGAAATCAGGAGAGGTCACGTAAATCATTTTAGCCAATAAAATGTGTGTGGAGGTAATATGTGTCACTCCAAAACTTTAAACTCACAGTTAAACCTTTCTCTGTTCTTTTCCCCCTGTCAAGAAATTGGCATGTCCAAGAGAGTGTATGTTTCTTCAGCCTGGGCCTAGAGGGAAAATACTTTGGAACAGAGATGCATTCATTTCACAGTGGACATTTAGCCCAAGATAGAACTAAATTTTCTTTTCATAAGTCACTGAACCTTAGAGTTGCTTGTTAACACAAGGTGGCATATTATATCTAGACTAACGAATGTTGTAACTGAAATTTATTAAAATAAAATTTGGAACAAAATAAAAACTAACTTAGTATAGTAAGACATTCTTTATGATGCAGTGGTGGAACCCACTTTATTGTGAAGGTCAGATTATTTTTTATGATAGTACACATATGATGAGAAATAACCTTTTTGATCTAAGAAATTTATCTAGAAATTCCTTTTTATGGCATTGTGATTGAATTCTTTTTCATGTGGTAATCACTTGTGTGGGTACTTTAAGGTCAGAGATGATGGCTCTATAAATACACATCATTTCAATCACATTGATTTTGGAGATTGTGTTAGCTGGGGTTACCCAGAGAAACAAAAATTAATAGTGTATATACAGACAGTTGACCCTTGTACAACAAGGGTTTGGATTGCACAGGTACACATTACAGCACAATACTGTAAATATATTTTCTCTTTCTTATGATTTTGTTAGCAACATTTTCTTTTCTTTAGCTCACTTTGTTGTAAGAGTACAGTATGTAATACATATAAGACACAAGATATGTGTTCACAGTTGTTTATTAGTAAGACTTGCAATCAACAGTAAGCATTGGTAGTTAGGTTTTGGGGAAGTCAAAAGTTACACGTGGGTTTTTGATCATAATAGGAAAAGTCAATACCCTTAACCCCAATATTGTTCAAGTGGCAATTGTATCTATCTATTGCTCTATCTATCATCTATCATCTATCTATCATGAATCTGTTTATTTCAAGGAATTGGTTTACATGATCATGTTGGCTGGCAAATTCAAAATCAGCAGTGTGGCTGATTGCTGGATATTCAGGAGGGTTGGTGGTGAAATGAAATCATGAGGCCAGCCTGTTGGAGAATTCCTTGGAGCTCTCCTTAAGGACCCAAATCTTTTTTCTTTTCTTTGTTTTTTTTTTTTTTTTTTTTTTTTTTTTTTTTTTTTTTTTTTTTTTTTTTTTTTTTTTTTACTACTCAAGCCTTCAATTGATTGGATGAGTCCATGTTACTAACGGCAATCTTCCTCACTCAGAGTTCACAAATTTAAATGTTGATTTCATAAAAAAACACCCTTCAAGTTGACACATAAAATTAACCATCATGAAGATATATTTATTTCTATCTATCTGGATTAGTAGATAGGTAGACTATTGTAAAGTTGGTATAAATAATTATGTTGTGAATCATTAAAATGAAGGATGATTTCACTTTTTTTAAAATATTTTATTTATTTATTTGACAGAGAGAAACACAGCCAGAGAGGGAACACAAACAGAGGGAGTGAAAAAGGGAGAAGCAGACTTCCTGCCAAGCAGGTAGCCTGATGTGGGGCTTGATCCCTGGACTCCAGGATCATGACCTGAGCCGAAGGCAATTGCTTATCCAACTGAGCCACCCAGGCACCCCTGATTTCACTTTTTATTTGGAAAAGAATTTAAATTTACTGTTATTATCTAGCAACTCAAAATATAAGCTTATACACAATATATTTTCTATTAAGTATATTTTATACCACTATTTATGCATAAATAAATGTGACCTTACTTATGCCCATTAATTTTTAACTCAACATTCACGGCTTTTGTTTAGAGAACAATGAGTTTCAATCTTAAAATAGAAATTTATTGATAAATGTTTGAAAATTCTAGTGATAGTATAGAGAAAGAAGTTAATTTCAAAAAGGAAAGAAATTCATTTTGCTCTTAGGTAGCACACTATTTATAATATTTATAATGAAGATAATAAATACTATAGGCTAATCATAACAAATTTTTGAATTATAACACTTATGTTATTATCTCCTTATCGACCACTTTAATTTATTTTTAAGCTGTGGCACTTCTCAGGTTTCTTTGATAAACATAACTCAAAAGTTTTGTTGTTGTCTTCACCAAAGCAAAAAACAAAACAAAACAAAACAAAACAAAACAAAAAAATCGTCATAAAAAAATGGCATTGTAAGATAGTTTGGAAATGAACTAGTACCATCCACTCATTTTACCAGAATTTGCAGGTGATTATCATTATTCTTTAATCTGAAAACTATAGAGACAAGTCTACTGCATCTTTTTTAATCTTTATTTTTTCACTAAAAGAACCACAAATGTACAGCAATTCCTTTTAATTTATTTTCTCATTTTAAAAATTCATCCAATATTAATGAGCATATACCTTAAGAAATATACTTTACTGGGCGTGGTGGAAAGAAGTGTGTATGGAGAAAAGTCAAGAAGTCATTGCTACTTTCACCCACATTCTGAAATATGATAAAAGCACTTTTCTTCTTAAACATGCAGCAAAGTATTCAGATTATTTACATTAAGCATTTGTCATGATCCTGCTCCTTAATCATAAGAAACAAATTATTTTTTTTTTTTTTTTAAAGATTTTATTTATTTGACAGAGAGAAACACAGCGAGAGAGGGAACACAAGCAGGGGGAGTGAGAGAGGGAGAAGCAGGCCTCCCGCCGAGCAGGGAGCCCGATGTGGGACTCGATCCCGGGTCTCCGGGATCATGACCTGAGCTGAAGGCAGTGGCTTAACCAACTGAGCCACCCAGGCGCCCAAGAAACAAATTATTTTTATAGTTTATTTTTAATGTAAGTTGAAGAGCTATTATTTTCATCCTTACTATTTCTATGGAAAAATAGATTTAATTGCTGTTCATCTGCTTCTCTTACATATTTGTAAATATGTGAAAAACTTTATTAAACTAACAAAGTGTATTTCTAATGACACTGTGCATCAAAATGTCATGTGGTGATTTCAATTTTTTAAAAATAGAATCATCAAAAATCTCTCTCTCTCTTTTTTCTAGTTTATAGATCCACCCTAAGCACAGTTAAAGAATAATGTCTTAGGTTGATGAGAAATTTTAATTATTCCTTTGGAGTTCTGAGCAAACGTTTTAAAAATTGTCCTGAATCGACTCTTGTTCTATTTCATCATAGAATTCAATTTATATTGACAGTTGCATCTTAGGACTTTGTGTTGTTTCAAAGGAGTATTTCTTAAGTAAATATCTTTAAAATACATTCTATACCTACAAAGACCAAATGATAAATATCCTATATGCAGGTTTTATCAAAAAAAACAAGGGAACAGAGCATCATGGAGCACTCATTTGTAAGAGCAAATGTGTATTCCTCCATGAGAAGCCCACAAGTTTATTTACAGTCAATTTATAATATATTGTCATAATCCTCTTTACACAGTCTTCTCCAAACAGGATTTAACACTACTGGATGAAATTAATTTACTGACTTCTGTGGTGTAAGATTGATTCTGTTGATAGATAATCGGATATTTATTCAGCTTTCACTGTGGTTTAAAAGAAGTTGCCTCAACTGATGCAGATAAGATAAGAGTCAAACTACAAGGAACTAAATATCTAATTTAATTTAAAAAAATCTAATTTTGTGACTTAAATTTCTGTCAGTGTTTCTGTGTATAAGAGTTTTATCAAGGTTGCAAATCAGAGGGGTGCCTGGGTGGCTCAGTCAGTTAAGCATCTGCCTTTGGCTCAGGTCATGATCCGAGGGTGTGGGACTGAACCTTGCATTAGGCTCTCTCTGCTCAGGGGAAAGCCTGTTTCTTCCTCTGGTGTTCCACCTGCTTGTTCTCCTCCCTTTCTCTCTCTGTCAAACAAATAAATAAAATCTTTAAAAAAGTTTATAAATAAGGTAATCATATGATTAATCATACATATATACAATGATACATCTGAGATGAAAGGAGTCTTTTTAATAACATTTAAAACGTACATAAATAAGTAGATTCTTGGGAAAACAGGACATAAGTTCAACTTATCTATAAATGACTTAAGAAGAGGTGCCATTTCCTTAACCATGATATCCTCAGCACCTGATCTGGCACATAATGGACATTTAATAAATTGTACTTAAATTAAATGATTGCTAAATTTTTCAAAAAATAATCATTATGCCTTCTTTATAATCATTTATTTATTGCAACACTTACCTATTAATCTTGTAATTCAAATTCTATTAACTCTGACATTTAAAGGAATAGTCATTATATTAATTGTTTTAGAACAATTTATATTCTGTGAAATAGTCTTGACTGAACTGCATTAGTAATTCCTTATCCTTTACTGAAATCATTTATATATCAGCAAAATATATGCACATAAGCCTTAAATATCTGGTTGGAAGTGTGAACCCAGTGACAGAAGTAGAACAATGGAAAGTTTGATTATTTACCATTAAAGTGCCAATAATTAGGGAATTTGTAAAGATATTTGCTCCTGCTTCATTGCTTCTGATAACAAGGAATCTGATACTTTGAAATAAGATATAATGACATGCAAATAATTAGTTTAAATGTAATATATGATCTTGTACATATATTTAAAGACTAAATGGTATATGTGATCTTGTTAACCTAGTTTTCTTTTTTTATTTGAAGATTTTTATTTATTTATTTGACAGAGAGAAACACAGCTAGAAGGGGAACACAAGCAGGGCGAGAGAGAGAGAGGGAGAAGCAGGCTTCCCACTGAGGAGGGAGCCCGACAAGGGGCTCTATCCCAAGACTCCAGGATTAAGACCAAAGGCATATGCTTAATGAGTGAGCCACTCAGGCACCCCAACTAACCCAATTATCAAATAAGGTCTATGTTTATAAAATTCTAATAACATGATGTTTCATAGAAAGGCTTCAAGGGTGCCTGAATGGTTGAGTGGGTTAAAGCCTTTGCCTTTGGCTCAGGTCATGATCTGAGGGTCCTAAGATTGAGGCCCTAAACAGACTCTCTGCTCAACAGGGAGCCTGCTTCCTCCTCTCTCTCTCTCTGCCTGCCTCTCTGCCTACTTGTGATCTCTCTCTCTGTCAAATAAATAAGTAAATAAAATTAAAAAAAAAAAAGAAAGGCTTTGAAAGTGGTTTTTGAATAAAAAATATGATGGTTACCTATTTCATAAATGGGTAACTTAGTTTTATGGAATTACAATGTCAGCTATAGTTTAAGAAAAGTAAAACTTCATTCTCAAACTTCTTACAATAATAAAAATGAACAGAATTAGTTTTCATAACATGTGAATGGGACATTTGTAGTAAGCCTAATTAATGAAAAAAAAAACTGATAAGTTTGATTCTTTTAAAAAGTTAGTTAAAATAGAATCCCAATTCATTCTTGTCACACCGCGGTAAATTAAGGGAGGCAATATAAAATTCTCATAAGGTCAATAGTGTGATATCAGAGGAGTTGGATTTTAGTCTCAAGTGCTTATCTCTTCAGTTTTAGCTAACTATTTAATTTTCATTTCATCTGTTTCTTCAGCTGAAAAATTAGGGATAAATAAGCATTTCTAAAAATCCATTCATGGCAACCACTGGCATGTGTAATAGTCTTTTAAAAAATCATGTTGTGTTTTGGGATAAAATTTAGGACATTCTTGAAGACTGATAATTCACATTACCATTACAAGAAGCTGTTGAAATAAAAGAAACATGCTTAATTGCATTTATCATAGTAAGAACCAGACTCTAGCACAACTTTTTTCTTAAATCTCAATTTCTAGGAATTGCTTTTTTTGGGGAGCTATGAACAAGGCAATATTTAATCATTTAATCTAAGTATTATGAAGTATGTTGTATGTGTTAAATCAATAATCTGGTTTATATGTATTTCTAGTGTAGTTGAAAAAATTTCTATTTTTGTATAGATAAAAGTCTTTATAAAAACTCATATCACATTTCTATTTCAAATCTTCCAACTTACTGAATAGATTTGATTCTGGAAGGTAGAATGACAGAGTTAAATGTACAAATTAACAATATTATCTCAGATCTTTTCACTAAACCAATTTAATTGATTACTAAAACCTTAGACATTTCTCATGTTACAATTATCCTCAATCTTTGTCAGTTGAAACACCATCTCATGACTTGGGCAGAGCTTCCTGGCCCACAATATTCCTGCTGCAGAGCTCCTTTATATCTATCTCCCCTGACTATGCTGCTGGCTTGGTTAGGAGGAAGGGTGGCTAGAACTGGGTAAGATAATATGTCTGCCCATACCTTGGCTGAAAGAGGAGTTTTCACATATAATCCATATATTTTTCTCCCTCTGGAGAATTCTATTGGTCAATCTAGGTTAAAGTCAAGAGGTTTATCTACATGGGTTAGAAATCATAAATGCAACTATGATGGACCTGATCCTGTGCAACTCTCTATGCCTGTGAGAACTCCAGGAGTTTTGGCCCCAGTCCACTAACTCCCAACTGGTTGTTTCATGCCCACTTTCATTTGATGCAAGCAAGCCTTTGTCTACTCTTTAATAGCTTAACAAAAGCCTATAGCCACGTATATAGTGAATATAATCAGTGGTCTACTGGAAATAATGATATGCTCTTTTATAACAGGAGTTGGGAGGAGCTTGAGACTATCTTTTCTTTCTTTCCTGGAAGTTTGTCCCATTATGCCACTTCTCACAATGGACACATAGAAATGCAAAGAAATACTTACGACTTAACATGCAGATCATGTAATGCCATGTAAATAAGATTAATAAAACACAATGAGGGCAATTTACAAGATATTCAACATTTAAGGGGAGTATATTGCAGATTGAGCAAAACGTTTTGCTTAATATGTTATATGTATGTATATATATATATATATATGTATATACTTTATCTCTACTTTTGAAAGACTTCCTCTTTAATAAAAAAAAAAAAACTTTTAAGGGCCAGTTTCTTTTTAAAGAATAATTAAGAATGTATTCCTTTGTTATTCCTATGTATTAATTATAAATATTAATTCTAAGTTTGGTTACCTGGCAGTGCTTTTTATTTATTAAAGAGAAAGATTTTATTCTCTTAATTTAAAACTGGTTGAAAATAGTTCTGTTTGCTGATCTTAAAAATATATAATTGAGTTACAGCTAATTTTCATCATTCACAGAAAATATGATTTTGAGTCTTCAGTAAATGAATCAGTATCTGATTAGTGATCAAAGCATCTCACTGACCAATAAGTTTTGTGGTGGTAGTGGTGGAGATGGTAGCAGTGCTCATGGCTGTTTAGGTTTTATGTTTACTTGTTTGTTGGTTTTGCTCTTTGTTTTTGTTTTGATTTTATCCCTACACCTTTAAAAATAATTCACCATTACTTTACATTTCATGCATCAAATATAATTGATGACACAGGAAACATGACTGAAATCTAAAGGAAGGACTTTAGAAGAGACCTGTATAACACCTCTTATGTGGCTGATATTTAACAAATACCTGCTAAATATTATTGCATTATAATACATCCTACCGTATTTGGAGAGACAGTTCATTAAGGCATGTTTAAAATTTTATGGTTAATTACACTTTGAAAACATATACTGAGGTTTGGATGTTTTCATAAACAAAAGATTGTTTTACTCTTTTTTAAGAAGAGATTTTATTTATTTGAGGAAGAGAGAGAGAGAGAGAGCATGAGTAGGGAGAGTGGCAGGGGTAGAATCATACTCCCTGCTGAGTGCGGAGCCTGAAATCCAGGACCCTGAGGCCATGACCTTAGCTGAAGTCAGGTGCTTAACCAACTGAGCCACTCAGGCTCCTCAAGATTGTTTTATTCTTATCTAGATTACTTAGGTATCTGTTTTTAGTTCTATGGCTCTTTGATTAGCCTGGCTTTCCCCAAAGCCAAACCTGAAAGAAAATTTGATTTCACTTAGAGGGTCATGGACTGAGGGGAAGAGACCAAGTAGGAGGGAAGGTAAATGTAGGGTTTGTTCTTGAGTTGATAATACTATAGCAGGGTAGTTCCTATTTGTATTGGTTCTTCTGAGGAATTCCATCAAAAGCATCCAAAATTGTTTATGATGAAAACTAAAAGTGGAAATATCTATCCCTTAGATTCCTTTCCAGTTCATCATGGATTGTTCCCTTGTGTTAAGGATACCAAATTTTCTTTCCTTCTCCTACTGTCCTCTCTATTACCCCTTATGCACTGCAAGTAAGTGAAACCATGTGATACTTGACTTTCTCTACTTGGCTTATTTCACTCAGCATAATCTCTTCCAATCCAGTCCAAGTTGCTACAAAAGTTGGATATTCATCCTTTCTGATGGAAGTGAGTATTCCATTGTATATATGTACCACATCTAGAGGACAGTAGGAGAAGGAAAGGAAATGGGAAGTAGGATAATTCAGGGAGAGAAACGAAGCATGAGAGACTTTGGACTCAGAAACAAACTGAGGGTCTGGGGGGAAGGGGGTGGGGGGATGGGAGAGCCTGGTGGTGGGTATTGAGAGCATGTATTGCATGGAGAACTGCGTGTGGGGCATAAACAATGAATCTTGGAACACTGAAAAAATAAAATAAATTTTTAAAAAAGGATACCACATTTTCATTTTGTGTATATAAGGGCCAAGGAAGTGTACTCTGCTTTATGAACAACGATGTAATGTTAGAGAAGCTTTGTGAAGAAGAAATGATGACATGTGCTTGAATCTTTATAAACAAAAACTAATAAAATCTTGCACAGAAAAATATCCACTTTACCTGAGGTTGTAATCAGAATCAAGGCTGAGAAGATGTAAGGCAGTGAACAGCAAAGATTTAATACTCTCTGTCCTTTGAACTGTTCAGATACTCAACTGCTTTCTGTTAAATCTAAGCAATCACCACACACTCAAGGTGATAGAAAACTATGATCTCCATGCAGCAGTTCATGCAGGAGAATAATAGGCTGCAGCACCAGCTATGGTAACAGGGTCTGAAGGTGTTCTTGATATTATCCTCCTATTCCCCATCAGTTCCCTTTGTTGTTAATAAACATTTTAGTTAGTCCATGGCAATGGCCAAGAATTTCTCCCTGAGGTCAGTGACCCTGAGTTGTATTGCTCTTGTTAAGATTTGTTTTCTTCAATTGCCAATGCACAATTTTTATCAGACATGGGAGTCCAAAAATAATGCATTAATCTTCTCTTCCCATTGTTTAGCAGTTTATTCCAGTTTCTTGAAAGATTAAATGTACCAGTAGATCCTCCTTTTATTTTCTTCATATTTACTAGAATGAGAAGCCTGATGTGATCAGGGATAAGTTATAACTTCAAGTTGAGTAAGACCTTAATCTCTCCACTAGTATAAATTTGTCTTCAAGAACCCAATACCTCTAATCCAACATAGCTGGTGTTTATCAGGATAGGAAGTAAAATGTATATAATTGAGTCAGAGGGAGTGATTGATTTCCATTAATTCCTTAAACCATAATTTTGGAAAACCTGACACCACATACTATTAATTCAATATATATATATACTATATCAGCCATGGTAAATGGTTGGTGATTGGTGCCTTAGTGGAGAGATAAGTTTAAAATTAAATGTGCATACATTAATGCAACATATATGTATGTGCATCTATAAATTATATATAACATAATAATTAAGTGTGCCTATAGCATGCCGACTATGCAGGATGTGCTCTCAAGTTAGTACCTTAGGTGAGTTTTTTGTAAGTCTTTGATCATTCCTTTGGACCAGAAGACCTCAGTGTATGAAACATGGTGTGGCCAGTGGATTCCATGGTCCTTCACCTACAGACATCTAGGTATGAGACAATTTTGTGAGGAATTTCATGGCAATAAATAACAATTCTGCAAGTCTGTTGCTAGTACAAGCAAAGGCACCATACATAGAAAAGACAAATCCATTTGGTTAATTTGAAAAAAAAGAAATCCATGGATAGCTGTGTATTGAGACACTTCTTTCCCTAAAAAAACAAATGATCGAGTATACTGATCGCTGCTCTGCATGCTAGGAAAACATCCCTTCCCTATTCTTTAAATCCACTCTGACCATGGTTTCAGTGTGGCAACAATTTATCTTCAGCTTATTTAGAATAGGAACCTGATTCATCTGTTGACTGGGTCTGAGTTTTTTCCTCATTCATCAGTCGCCATAGTAAAACTCCATGAGGTTGGGCATCAGTACAACAGAGCTGGATGATGTGGTAGACTAGACCACTTACTCATGGTATTTACTTGCGCCTTCTTTACACATGAAGTCATTATCTCAAAAGTAGCATTTATATCTTATTTGATCATTATATCTGATAATATCTAATTTTTGCTGGCCAGCTCCTTTCATGTATTCATTTGAGGCCACTTGATTAGAAGCTCTGTGTTTATTAGAGTCCAGTAACATGTAAAGCTCTGTTTTTAAAGTGTTGAATAGTTCTCTGTTACAGAAGACACAGACTTTCTCACAGCCTCAGGGGTCTGCCTTATGAATCTTCTCCTTCTCCTTCTCCTTCTCCTTCTCCTTCTCCTTCTCCTTCTCCTTCTCCTTCTCCTTCTCCTTCTCCTTCTCCTTCTCCTTCTCCTTCTCCTTCTCCTTCTCCTTCTCCTTCTCCTTCTCCTTCTTCTTCTTCTTCTTCTTCTTCTCCTTCTTCAAGATTTTTATTCATTTATTTAACACAGAGAGAGATCACAAGTAGGCAGAGAGGCAGGTAGAGAGAGAGGAGGAAGCAGGTTCCCTGCTGAGCAGAGAGCCCGATGAGGGCATTGATCCCAGGACCCTGAGATCATGACCTGAGCTGAAGGCAGAGGCTTAACCACGGAGCCACCCAGGCGCCCCTTTTGTTTAAGATTTCATGCCTTATAAATCTTCTATTGCACCCTGTGTTCAAATCTACATAACAATCTTATCTACAATCGATATCTTTAACATCATTGGATCTGCTGGCTGGTAAGGTCTAAGCAATGGTGGAATTTTACCCACAGTCTTTACCCACTAGAGAGTCCTCACTTGCATTATATACAATTCAAAACTGGCAACATTCTGGTTCAGCTAAATGGATTGAAACATTTATTTCCAAGAATGGTGTATACTACCTCCACAATCAAAAGAGTTCCAGCAAAAACTAAGTGCTTCTTTCTTACATTAGGAAGCACAAGGTAAAACAATGCATTATCTCTCCAGAGGGTAGGCTCTAACGTGCTGGGTGTAATTCGACTTGTAAGATTTACTAACATGTCAGTTCTCTAAATTTTCTGTTTATCTCATCATTAAGTTATTCAGGTAAACCATCACTTTCTGTTTAATAGATACAGTTGACACTGTGTCACCATTTTAGTGACTGAGAAGCAGTGAGATATTATGTAAAATACAAAAAATGACCTAAGCCCCTGTGTCCTACACTGTGAGAAAGAAAAACAGATATAACAACTCTTCAGAAAAGAGTGGTGATGCAAACGAAATTGCCTTAATATTTCATTTTGATGGAGTTTGAGAAGAGTCTCTGCTCATTTGTTTTCCATTCTATTTGCTCTCTTTTTTCAGATTGGATAATCACTATTATTATATCATCAAATTCACTTTTATTTGGAGAAATTATTTTGTTTGGAGACTTTTATTGACCAAAAATATATTTTCTATGGTTTCTAGTAATTAAACTGACCTCTATACTTCAAAAACATTTATTCAATTATCACTTGTCCTAGTCTATTTTTTGGTAAGAGGAGGCCCAAAATATAGGATAGGATTTTAATGGTTTTTCATATCATTTATTTATTCCTAGTCTGTGCCTGAGCCTTCCCTATTTTATGGAATATTTTTTTTCCTGAATTTTTTGCCTTTTTCTCTTTTAACCTATAAATGTTTCAAGAGCTCAATTCTTAGTTCACTCTTACTTACACTCTCAATTCTTAACTCATGCTCATGCCTTTTTTTTTTTTTTTTAAGATTTTATTTATTTGACAGAGAGAAACACAGCCAGAGAGGGAACACAAGCAGGGGGAGTGAAAGAGGGAGAAGCAGGTATCCCGCTGAGCAGGGAGCCCGATGTGGGACTTGATCCCGGGGCCCCCGGATCATGACCTGAGCTGAAGGCAGTCGCCCAACCAACTGAGCCACCCAGGCGTCCCCATGCTCATGCCTTTTATCTTCATTTTTATTTCCACCTGCTCAAACACATGAGCTACATTTCCAACAACAACATTGCTTCTAGTTGTTCAACAGAAAATCAAACAAAAATTATTTCAAAAATAAACTTGTATCATATTACATCAAAAGTTTCTTGAGAAGCGAATGCTGAGAATTCCAGTAGATTTTTTTTTTTTTTTGAAAAGGACATTTGTTAAGTGCTTAAAAAAGAGAAGTCCAAGGTAAACTCAAGCCCTTCATTATAAAATATATTGTGTACATCTGGCAAAACCACCACTCATTTAGTGTTGTTTGTGATTTGTGTTTATTTAAGCAGTTGCTTGTTTTTAATGTCCTTGTTCAACATGAGCTATCCTGCTTTGTTTTGTTTTTTTTTTCTTATTTTCACATCTTGGTTATTTTGGATGCTATTATTCTTGCCAAGCAGTTTGTAGCAGTGTCATAATAGCTAGAGGTCATAATTCAATATGTATTTTAAGTGTTTACACTTTCTCTCTTTGTTAGTTACCCCCATTTCACCTCTTGAATACAATGTCTTACAGGAATGCTTTTGGATTTTATTTGTATTTATTCCCTGGAAATCTTCAGCCTAGCATGCAAGTGAACTAATAGCCAGCTCTTGATTGCCTGCAGACTGGCTGACTTCCAGTACCTCATTGTTAGCTGTTCTGTTTTGTCTTTTCATGTTATTTGTTTACTAGTATAATTTTTAAAAGACCTGCTGAACACTGCTGTTTTTGATGTTTCTCTTAATAGAACTACCGCATGTGTACAAGAAGATATGTTTCAAAGGTCAGGAACAAAATCATGAGAATAAGCCAACTGAAAATTAAAGTGTGTTGGTTAGGCAAAATTGTAATTCTGAGAAAATAAAAGAATTTTCGTCATAGCTAAACAAATAAAAGATATGTAGCTGTTTTCTGTTTTTTGAGAAAGTACTTTTTTGATTCCTGACCATATATTTAAACCCTTTTTATATGAAATGCCATTTTTTTTTCCTTATTTATGTTCCTGGTCTTTTATTCAGTTTCCACAGATTTAACACATGAACTTACACCATTTTTACACACCAGAATCCATTTATTTTGAAATAAAACAGTTAAGTATTATAAAACATTTTGTTTGGGATAATCTTAGTTAACAATATAAGAAATTGTTATGGATGTTATAGTGGAGAAATTTTCTTCCACACAGTTTTTCCAACTTCTTTTTTTTTTTTTTATTTTACTATGTCTGCTATTTGATAGAAAGAGCTAAGTATCAGACATAATATTGCAACTAGCCTATTAAAAAACCCTCGGGATTGATATTCTTATGGTTGTTCTCCATTCAATGTGCGTAACTTTTACTAAGTTACTCAAAAAATTACTTTAGAAACAAAACTGTGATTTAACACAGCTCACAGGATCATCTTTGGCACATAAAAACTGGTTGGAGTTCAAAATTCTGTGAAATGAATGCAATCTTACTCCCACATTACTAGAATGAAAAACCGTAAAATTAAAGCCTTGTATAAGCTTACAGAGTATAAAAAGATGTAGAAACAAGAGACTCAAATGATAATTTTCTAAGCACAAAGCACTTCATTAATTATATAGAAATAATAAAATATTTAAAATAGTGAAATCTGAAAAGGGATGAAGAAGAAAGGGAGAAAAGTTTGTTTTAATCTCCTTTTCTTGAGAATGCATTATAGAAGAAAAAGAAAAATGTAAGAACTTAGGAGGTGATTTTCATGTCTTGCAGTCACTTGACTTTCATGGCCCTGTTGCTTTATGGAATGATGATGACTAAATTCGTGTGGGCTATAAAATATCATTAAAAGTCGCTCTTTCTTTTAGTTTCTGTTCCATATTTAATATCTCTTTGATAATGAGGCAGCTGTTGACTTGTTTGCCTAAAAATTCATAATTTCTATTAAAATGTTGGCTATTAATGTCCTTATAGTATAAGTGCTATCAAACAAATATTTATGCAATTTATCATCTAGTTTGGCAGTGGGTAATATTATTGACTAAATAAATAGCAGAATTTTGGTACAAAAATTTAAGTCAAAATATTGTTTTCATCATTTCCTCAATATATTTATAAACTGTAAAATTTAAATCATTTTACATTTTAAAGTATATGAAATTAAAATATTTGTTATTTTAATTACCTAGTTTTGGAAATCAAAACGACAGCAACATAGTATGTGAACAAATCCTTCAGACTTATTAATACACATAGGACAATTAAGATGTATAATGAATATGCAAGGGTTTTAGCTCATTGGTGGCAATAATTACAACTGGACTATTTTACTAATGATTTTGCTATCTAAAATGTTCACTTAGGGAATGACTGGGTGACTCAGTTGGTTAAGTGTCTGCCTTAGGCTCTGGTCATGATCCTAGAGTCCTAGGATCGAGCCCTGCCTCTGGCTCCCTGCTCAGTGGGGAAGCTTCTTCTCTTCTCCCTGCCCCCTGCTCCTGCTCTTTCTCTCTCTCTCTCAAATAAACAAATAAAATCTTCAAAAAAAGTAAAGTGTTCACATTAAAACAGTGAATTATATTTTTCTATTACTATCTTTATACATCTAATGAGTGAGTGAGAGGCAAGGGGAGAAGCAGAAAGAAGCAAAAGTATATCAGTTTATGAAATTTTATAAACAAAATACTAGGTATATAATTTTGGTGAATAAGACAATGCTTTGGAGCTGATATTCTATATATAAACATAGATTGTGTGAAATTTGTACACAAATAAATACAAATTTGTATTCACAAATTTATTTTAATATATTATACATGTGTGTATATATAATATACAAAATATTCATGCTGCCATAACCCAGAATTTCACTCAACAAAGATCTTAATAAAGTGGAATTCTCTGGTACCTTTTTATAAAAAATTCAACTTTTAGGCATCTATCAACACTGGGCATAAATTGCAATAATATATGAAATCTAAATTATTTCATGGTTTTAGTGTTTATTTTTTTTTTTAAATTAGTTGATTCCGAAATTAAAGTTCCTCTTTTAAACAAGTGTGGAGAATTTGGTAGAATCTTGGCAGAATATCAGGCTATGGTTTTATTATGTTGACCTTACCTACAAAGTATGTACTTACTCAAGTTTTTCATCAGTTTAGTTGTTTACATTGGACATATCACTGGGAGTTTAATTTTAACTTTCACTTGAATTCCTGATTACTACTGCTTACCCCATGACAGTTGGTAGTACAACTAATGCTATGGAATTACTACATATATGAAGAATTTATCAAAAACTTCGAACCCAAGGAAGTTTATGTGACATATTCATGCATCATGAAAAAATATCAAAGTATAACTCCTGACTGAGGTAATGTCTTACAATTCCAGCTGCCTCGGTCTCCCTGAATTTTAATTTCTGACTCCTTAACTCCTAGAATTGCCCTATTCTATTTACTTTTCCATTCTCTACACAAATATCTAGAAATTGTTTCCAGTCTGAACCCATAAAGCTCTCTTATTTCTTTGCCTTTATTTAGGGATCATAGTCCTGCATGTATCTTGACAAGTATTTGAAAATAATTGATTCACATAATTTACAAATGTCCTAGTTTTTTTATGGTAAGAGACAAACTATAGTTTTCATGTGGGAAAGAAATGGAATTTTAATAATATGGTTTTTAGGTTAAAAAACATAACATTATAAGTAATTACATGATTATATATAGATTTGTATACCCCAAACATAGACTATAGAAAGATAGATACATAGATAGAGATATAAAATTTTGGTAACTAAAATATGCATTATTTTTCTACTTTTTGATCTACCTAAAGAAAATAGGGCAGATGGTTATCTTTGAAGACAGAGATAATATGAGAGATTGGAAATGTCTGATCATGTCTAGATTCTTCAAAGATACATATAATGTTTTCTTTCTTAACTGGATTTTGAATGGATAAGTTTTACTATATCATAATAATTTGTACCTTACATACATCTTTATAAATTCATATCTAGTAAAAATAATTTAGAAATACAAAACTACCAGAAATTTTTTGTTTTTACCAAAGCTCACTATACTGTGAAGAGTTTAATGCTGCACTATTTTTAACATAAACTCTCAATGAAAAAAGGAACTTTTGACATAATGAATAAGAATTAAAAAAATAAATGTTTAGGAAACAGGGAAGGTAATGCCTTTTTGTTCTGGAAAGGAATACAGCACAATGATGTCTGCTCTCTGGAAGCTAATAAATGTATATTCAGTTCTGGTTCTTTGACTTTTTAGCTCTATGTTTCTGAAAAACTTATATAAACTCCCTAAGCCTTATGTCCACAATATGCAATATGCATAATAATTGTACATATTTCAAAATATAATCAGGGGTGTAAATTAACTAATTCATTTATAACAGGATAACATGTCTCTTGCCATAGAATATATTTTTAATGAAATATTAACTATTATAATTACTAAAATTCTGTCAGTACTGCTAGTAATCATTGACATCATGTCTATAATACTGTTAAATCACTATTTTTGATTAGGAAATTTCCCTTATTAAATTCAATATTAACATGATTTCACTTAAAAACAAATGTCATGGAGATGGCATAATCTTTTTTGTTCTGATCTCAGTAAATTATATATGGTAACATTTCAAATGTTTGTTAGTACTGACAGTATTTCTAGAAGAGAGAAAGGTTAAAAGAACTACACTGTCATTTGTCTCTGAAAGCACAAGGAAGGTTAATGTGTTACTGAATTTAGTATTACTCATGAGACCTACCTGAATTATTTTCTATCTTAGATTCCCAAGAAACCCCTGGTTATGGTGAGTAGTTGCACCTGTGCTACCAAACTAGTGTCCATACATATGAGTTTTTTTTAAGTCAGTATGATATAAAGTTTAAGCCAATTATGAAATATAGTTGAGTTAGGAAGTTATTGGATATAATCATAAAGACAATTAATTTTAGTAAATTTCTTTCATGTTTCCACCAGTGGTAGTGGTATTGGTGTATTACTCAGGGTTCTCCAGAGAAGAGGAACCAAAGGAGATAGATGATAGACAGATAGAGAAACAGAAAAAATAAGATAGATGATAGATTAGACAGATGGATAAATAGATGGATGATAGGTAGATAATAGCAATTTTTTAAATAAAGAATTGGCTCATACAATATGAAGAGGAAGCAGGCAGTTGCAAAATCTACAAAGCCGATGTCTTAGTTCAAGTCCAAAGACCAGAAGCTATTGTTAAAGCAGGAAGAGGTGAAGTTCTGTTTGAAGACCATAAAGCAGGATAATTCTCTCTGATTCAGAGAATAGTCAGGCTCTTGTTATATTCAGATCTTGAACTGATTGGATAAAGTCCTCATATCTTAGGGAGGGTAATCTGCATTACTCAGTCTACTGATCTAACTGATCTAAATGTTAATCTTCTCAAAAAAAAATAATAAAAGCCCCTCAAGAAACATCCACAATAGTATTTGACCAATATCTGGACACCTGATGGTACAGTCAAAGTGACACATAAAGTTAATAATGGGAATCAAATAAAGCTAGTTTTTTAATTGAATGCTCTAAGTATTGCAAACATTATTGAACACTAACAATTCTGACTGGGTCTATTTTTGTTTTTCAGATTTCTGCAAACCAGGACCTAATTTATGAGCTTCTTAGAAATCCCTTGCATTCAGTATAGGGATAGAGGGAACATTCCTCGACCTCATAAAATCTATCTATGAAAAACCCACAGCGAATATCATTCTCAATGGGGAAAAACTGACAGCCTTCCCTCTGAGACCAGGAACAAGACAAGGATGCCCACTCTCACCACTACTGTTGAACATAGTGTTAGAAGTCCTAGCAACAGCAATCAGACAACAGAAAGAAATAAAAGGTATTCAACTTGGCAAAGAAGTCAAACTCTCTCTCTTTGCAGATGACATGATACTCTATGTGGAAAACCCAAAAGACTCTACCCCCAAACTACTAGAACTCATACAAAAATTCAGTAATACGACAGGATACAAAATCAATGCATAGAAATCAGTTGAATTCTTATACACTAACAATGAAAATATAGAAAGGGAAATCAGAGAATTGATTCCATTTACTATAGCACCAAAAACCATAAGATACTTAGGAATAAGCCTACCCAGAGAAGTTAAGGATCTGTACCCGAGGAACTACAGAACACTCATGAAAGAAATTGAAGAAGACATTTCATGCTCATGGATCAGAAGAATAAACATTGTTAAAATGTCTATACTGCCCAGAGCATCTATACTTTCAATGCCATTCCGATCAAAATTCCACCAACATTCTTCAAAGTGTTGGAACAAACAATCCTAAAATTTATATGGAACCAAAAAAAGGACCCCGAATCACTAAGGAATTCTGGAAGAAGAAAAACAAAGCTGGGGGCATCAGGTTACCTGACTTCAGATTTTATTTGAAAGCTGTGATCACCAAGACAGCATGGTACTGGCACAAAAACAGACAAATAGACTAATAGAACAGAGTGGAGAGCCCACATATGGACCCACAAATCTATGGGCAAATCATCTTTGACAAAGCAGGAAGAAATATCCAGTGGAAAAAAGACAGTCTCTTCAATAAATGGTGCTTGGAAAACTGGACAGCTACATATAGAAGAATGAAACTAGATCATTCTCTTACACCACACACAAAGGCAAACTTGAAATGGATGAAAAACCTCAGTGTGAGGCAGGAATTCATCAAAATCCTGGAAGAGAACATAGGCAGTAACCTCTTTGACATCGGCCACAGCAACTTCTTTCAAGACACGTCTCCAAAGGCAAAGGAGACAAAAGCGAAAATAAACTTTTGGGACTTCATCAAAAAAAAAAAGCTTCTGTACAGCAAAGGAAACAGTCAACAAAACAAAGAGGCAACCCACAGAATGGGAGAGAATATTTGCAAATGGCACTACAAAGGTCTGATATCCAAGATCTATAAAGAACTACTCAAAATAACATACAAAAAGAAGAGAGGCATTTCTCCATAGAAGATATATAAATGGCTAACAGACACATGAAAATATGTTCATCACCATTAGCTATCAGGGAATTCAAATCATAATCACACTGAGATACCACCTTACACCAGTCAGAATGGCCAAAATTAACGAGACAGGAAACAACAAGTGTTGGAGAGGCTGTGGAGAAAGGGGAACCCTCTTACACTGTTGGTGGGAATGCAAGTTGGTGCAGTCTCTTTGGAAAACAGTGTGGAGATTCCTTAAAAAAAATAAAATAGAGCTACCTATGACCCTGCAATTGCACTACTGGGTATTTACCCCAAACATACAGATGTAGTGAAAAGAAGGGCCATATGTACCCCAATGTTCATTGCAGCAATGGCCACAATTGCCAAACTGTGGAAAGAGCCAAGGTGCCCGCCCATCAACAGATGAATGGATAAAGATGTGGTACATATATACAATGGAATACTATGCCTCCATCAGAAAGGATGAATATCCAACTTTTGTAGCAACATGGACTGGATTGGAAGAGATTATGCTGAGTGAAATAAGCCAAGTAGAGAAAGTCAAGTATCGTATAGTTTCACTTACTTGTGGTGCCTAAGGGGTAATATAGAGGATAGTAGGAGAAGGAAAGGAAATGGGAAGCAGGGTAATTCAGGGAGAGAAACAAAACATTAGAGACTTTGGACTCAGAAACAAACTGAGGGTCTTGGAGGGGGGTGGGGGGATGGGAGAGCCTGGTGGTGGGTACTGAGTGCACGTATTGCATGGAGCACTGGGTGCAGGGCATAAACAATGAGTCTTGGAGCACTGAAAAAATAAAATAAATTTAAAGTCAAAAAAAAAAAAAAAGAAAGAAAAAGAAATCCCTTGGGTTCATCA